>SNQJ01S0039622.1:214266-237279 GCA_010110895.2 Picea sitchensis | reverse complement strand
AACCCATCAAGTTTGTCAAAAGTACAACCAATGACAATAACAAGCCTGCAGAAACAAAGGAAGACAACCAGCCGCCCAGGAAAAGTAAAGGAAAAAGTGCCAGGACTGAATTTGTAGAAAAAATAAATAATGCACTCCTTGCTCAAAGACATCATCAACATGAAAGAAATCAATTTGATCAAAGACGACAACCATTTTCCAGGTACAAATAATTTTTCTATGGATACTGCTTCTACTGTTCTAATTTTGGTCACAAAGTTGTAAATTGTTCCTTAAGAATTAGACGTGAGCAATTAATATTTCCAAGGAATAAATTTCCTCCACAACAAAGAATGATACAACAAAGTAACAAACCATCACATATTGCAAATTGCCAAATTAATTCTAGAGACATGCAACTAAGGAGGTCAAGGATCAATAAACAATCAATGAGTAGACAACCCTGCAACAACAACTTTGACCTATTGAACAATGAGATTGAATGCTATAAATGTCACAACTTTGGCCACAAAGCTGCAAACTGCCATCTCAAGAATTACAAAGAAGATCCAAGAATAAAGTTCTTAGATAGAAAGACCAACACATGGAAGAGGAAAGATAGTGAAAAATGTGGTCAAGCACTTTCAACTCAAAAACAAAAGGCCTCTAAAAAAATAGACAGTGGATGTTCCAAGCACGTGACTGGAGACAAGGATAAGCTATTGTCCATAAGTAAAAGAAAAATAGGAAATGTGATCCTTGAAAATTATGAACCAGACAAAATCAAGGATAGAGAAATGATGAGTTTGAGTAATGACAAAGGAGCAACCCAGTACGTTCTGCTTGTGGATGGTCTAAAACATAATTTGCTCAGTACAAGTCAAAAGTGTGACAGAGGTAGTGAAGATGTGCTCACATCCAAAGAATGTAAGGTAAAGGTAAACTCAGGACAAATGGTGAATACCAGTATAAGAACAAGCAATAATGTTGATGTCAAACCCTCCCCTGCAAGTAAAGAAGAAGATTCAGATATAATAAAAGAATGCTCAGTCAACATTTATCCCACGAAAGAAGTAGGAGAAGAACCATGTCATAAACAGGAAGCAGAAGTCTTGAAGGTTGAGAAGGCAGACACCCAAATCAAGTTCTTGAGCAGATCCATGACTCTGTACAAGGTCTTGGATAGCCAGAGATCACCAAATGACAAATCCGATATTGGACTCAACAAGGTAGAAATCAGTGCTCCTAAGAAACCTGATATAGGTCCTTCATTTGTGAGAAAGAAAATAAGGCATGAGAGTGGGTGTAGCAGTTTTCTCCTGTGATTGAATATGGACATAAAATCCTTGGATTGAATGCATCATGGAAGAAAAATGAAAATTGAAGTAATAGAGATCGATGAGATTCAATGGGGAGATCCAAGGGCTATTTAAAAAGTACAAGCTACAATTTCACAATGTTCAAGTAGGACAACAACATTCTGATGTACAATATGATGTACATGACATCCTATAGAGACAACAAGAGGAAAGACCTTGTCAAGGAAAGTTAACCTTTTAGGAACAAAAGGGGAAAATACTCATAAGCAGAGAGATAACAATGACAGGGGGAGTCATCCACTCATGAGAATATTAATAAAGAAGTCTGAGTAAGAGAGGTGAGAAATTTTGAATTTTTCACAGAGGATACAACAGAAGATGAAGATGAACAGGTCCAAGATTCAGAAAGAGAAGACTCTGGTTCAGATACAAATATTTTGTAGGCCTCAAATGAGAGAGTCCATCTCGTCAGGGGGAGTTTGTACTGATTTAATATCTGATACCTCCTAAAATACTGCAACAAATCAGGGCGAGCATGTTCTCTTTGACATTGATGTCAAAGGGGAAGAAAAGAATCTGGGTGCCTTTGTTGCCATCAATGCCAAAGGGGGAGATTGTTGGAAATGTTTAACAGGTTGTCATTGATGGCAAGTACAACAGTGAAGATGGCATGAATACAAGAAGAATGTAACAGACAGGCACCAAAAGTATTTTAGGAAGACGATGCAGAGCAAGCCCGATAAGTTCAAAAGAGATAGTGCAGAGGATTGTTGGTAGGTTATTATCAGGCAAAGTAAGCTTGTCATTGATGGAAAGATCAGAGTATGCAACGAAGGAAAAACAAGGACAAAGTACGCTCCATAGGAGAAGCGCCATTGATTGCTAGATCTTATCCTGAATTCCCGATGGCTGTCAGATCTGAATGAAGACAAAAGGAGCACGTAGATCTGGAGGATAGATCTCAGGCGTTAGATCTGAGTGCAGGATCCGACCACCGTTGGATTGAGGAAAACCTGCATGATATTTAAAAGTGAAAGGAGTAGAGGGCTCACAGATCCTGAAAGTAGGAGGAATGCCCATCTCAGGGGGTTATGTGGACCGTTGATCCGAATCCCTGTCGGAGTTTCGGAGATCGAGAGTTGGATATGTCAAAGAATATTGACATCAAGAATCCCAAAATCGCGATGTATGAAATCCTGACTGAATCTGAACCGTCATATCAAGATGTGATCTGGACCGTTGATCCGACTCCCTGTCGGAGTTTCAGGGATTGAGAGTTGGAGATGTCAAAGAATATTGACATCAAGAATCTCGAAATCGCGATGTGTGAAATACCAACTGAATCTGAACCGTTAGATCAAGATGTGATCTAGACTGTCGACCCGACTCACGTTAGCAGACCACGTCAGCTAGGAACACGTGGCACAACTAGGTAATGACAAGTGTCAGACTGATTCAACATGCCAAGCACATGTAAGTCATGAATCAGGGTGACACATGGCAGTTATTTAACACATGTGACGTCAGCAGACTTACACCATGATGGAGTTTCGAGGATCGCATGTTGGAGATGTCAAAGAAACAATGCAACAGGAATCCCGATTTCGCGATATGAAAAATCACAACTTAAATTGCAGTCGTTGAATCAAGATCAAATCTAGACTGTTGATTCCAGTCCATGTCGGAGTTTCGAGGATCGAGTGTTGAAGTTGTCAAAGAACATTCACCACAGGAATCCCGATTTTGCGATATGCGAAATCACGATGTAATCTGAGCCGTCAGATCAAGCTTTGATCTGGACCGTTGATTCCATTCAATGGAGAGGCATCAGGGATCGAGAGTTGGACATGTCAAATATTATTGACATCAGGAATCCTGATATCGCGATATGCGAAATCGCGATTTAATCGCAGTTGTTGAATAGAGATCAGATCTGTATCGTTGATCAAACTCCATATCGGAGTTTCGGGAATCGCGACATAGAGAGGCAAAGAACTCAATGCATCAAGAATGCTGAAATCGTGATTCAATCGTAGTCGTTGAATCAAGATTAGATCTGGACCATGGAATCACAAGACATGTGGCAAGTGATGAAAATTTCGCTGACTTGGGGTCAACGGAGCATAGTGTCGAAAAATCGTGAAAGCGCCTTATGCATAAGGTTGTGGTCACGACCCTTGGACACATCAGCGAGAGATGGAGGAAAGAGATAGAGCAACCAAGCTCGTTTTCGGGGATCGCAACTTGGAGAGGAAAGAACACAATGCAACAGGAATGTCGAAATGCCAAAACCCGATTTAAAGGCAAGATTAATAAAGCTCATCCAATGGCGTAGATTAACCTAAAGGAAATTCGAGGGATACTGTTGCACGACACAGTGAAACTACTAGAAAACATTGATGGTTTCTACCATAGGATGCGAAGACACTTCGGGATGACTGACAGAGGAGGTCAAGAGTCTTTGAGAGGAATGAAGATGTTCGTGGAGGCGATTGACAGCTGATGAGCATTGAGGCCTGTAACTAAAACAGAGAAGGTGATTTCGACTGTCACAAAGAAGACAAAGAGTCTCAAACTGCCAGAGAGGCTGAGGAATCTCAGTATAACATACAGTGATTCTGGAAACATGGGGCGAACCACCAGAGAAGCTGAAGAGTCATGATGATGATCAGACAGAGAACTCGAGAGGTGGAGGATAACAACGTGGAGTCAGCATGCAGAGGCATTGCGAACATTGCATGAACAAGGTGCACAGAAGCTATAAATACATGGTATAGAGAAAAGATGGGGTTGTTGTCGCTTTTAGAGTTTGTTGTGGTAGTTGTTGGTGAGGGTGATTCATGTGTGAAGAAGGAGGAGAGTGCAGCAGCTGAATAGCACAGAAGAGGAACTGTGCAGTTAATGGACATGGCGCGCAGAGCATAAAAAGTGGAAGAACAGACAGCGAAAGTGATGTGTGCAGAAAGGTAATGAGGCAGACAGAGCAACGAAATGCAGCAAAACAATGATGAGTCTGGTAAGCCATTGTTGAACATCATATCACTGTAATAAGTTTCAGTAGAAAAGGTTTATATTTTAGGGTGGTTAGGTGGAGCTAGGGAGGACTGGTGTCCTCAAAGGTTCAAGTGGGTGCTTGAACACAGGGAGTTGGTGCTTCCTTCTAGTTGGTGCTAGAGAAACCAGGGAGTTGGTGCTTCCTTCTAGTTGGTGCTAGAGAAACCAGGGATTTGGTGCTTCCTTCTTGTTGGTGCTAGAGAAACCAGGGAGTTGGTGCTTCCTTCTAGTGGGTGCTAGAGAAAACAAAGAGTTGGTGCTCTCAGCAAGTTGCAGCTTGCAAAAATGAGGTTGTAGCCTCATTATGAGTTGGTGCTCATATGTATGATACTTTAAACAATGTAACTATTACTTATCATATAAAGAAAAAGAGGTTTTTACCCTGCATGGGTTTCCTCGGGAAATATCTGTCTCTGTGTTTCTCATATATGTGAATGATGCTGAAAGTGTCATTATTTATTTCCCTGCATTATTGTGATCATCATTCAGTGTCTCTACAAAGAGTTTAAAAGAACGATAATTGTTTAAGCACGGTAACAACTGATTCACCCCCCCTCTCAATTGTCCAACATTTTCTTCCCTTCAGGCTGCTGGGTGGCCTTTGGGTTAGTCGACTGCATGGTGTGTACTTTCGACGTTTGGGTAGGGGGAGCAACCAAACAAGTAGTTTGCATGGTTGTTGTGTGTTGTATGGATAACTGCTGCAATTGTTTTGTCAATTTCTCAGCGATCTTGGTTTGTGTTGAACCAACAATACCATCGGCATGTGGTATAGTTCTCTGTCTAGTTTTATCCAGTATCGAACATGGCGCATCTGGCAATTTGTTGTATAATAAACCAGACTGAGAATAGATGAGCTCAAACTGTTGAACCCTCATGATGGCATCTTCTTCGGAGAAAACTCTGGATGTCGTGACGTCTTTGGATAACTGTGGGACCAAATAATTAAGGAACCACTCAAGTAGGAATGTTGGTGGGACTGGTACCTTAATTAAACTCTTCCGACGTCTCCACTCTCGGATAGGATCAAAGATATGGTCCATTGTTGTCTGTTCGAAATTAGCGAGCATCTCTGTGCTAGCGTCGTATCTCACAGGTAACTGGAAATGGTTAAGGAAGGCCATCACCAGTTCGCCAAAAGAAGAGTATCTTGAGTGATCGAGCTCGATGTATCATTTCACGGCACTCCTAATAAGAGTACGTTGAAACAATCGCAACTGTACGAAGTCATATTTTAATGAGTTAGATGAGCACCAAAGATTAAAGGTAGTCACATGATCACCTGGATCTTCATTAGGCTTGGCCTCGAACTTGGGAATGTCTGAAGGCAACTTCGTCGGCATAGGAAGCCAATGTGGATCGTGACAAATAGGATCATTCAACAACCTTGTCAAATCTGACAAGTGTAAAGTCGCCAGGAATGGTAGTTTGGGTTGTTGCTGATAACCTGGGAAAAAGGGTCCTGGAGTTTGACTGGCACCAGGTTTCCAGGAAAAGTTTGGCTACTGGCCCGGGTTCTGGTAGAAACCATGGTCCTAACTAGCGTAAGGATTTTTCATATGTGGAGACATCATTGGCTGATTTCCCAAAAAAGACATAGAGTGTTGGGCATGCATTGTATTTGAAGGAATTTGGGAAGGGTTACCCCATGTCGGTCCTACGGGGAGAGGCATAGTAGTCTATCTAGGGTTCCATTGATTGTTGAAAGAATTACCCCAGAACGACATTCCGGAGGAGGGAACGGATCCTTGTCCTGAATTCCAAGGTCCTGCTATGTGTGCCCCCTGCATAGGAATAGTACCCTGCGCAGGAGTAGATTGTCCAAAAATGGGGTTGCCCCCAGATGGGAAAGTAGCTGACGAGAAATTGTTGTTACCAGATGTTATGTTCCAAGAAAACAGTGTTGAACCTACCGACATACTCTACGCAGGTGGTCCCTGACTCCCGGCTCCAAATAAACTATTGTGTGTAGGTTGCCTGACGGATTGCTAATGCAGACCACCAAGCTAAGGGGACGAAGGAGGGATATGACCTCCTGTGTAATGAAAAGTGTTAAAAGGGATAGGAGTGCCCCCAAGGTGACCTTGCAGAGGAGCGCTAGAGCTCCCTGCCCCCAAACCCAAAGTCTGTAAAGTGGAGTAGGTTAGTATAGGACTTGTACCCGAACTAGGCATACCGTATGAGAACGGAGGGCCTATCGCACTTGGTGTGAAGGGGGTTGTTGCCACCTCCATAAACGGGTTCGGTCCACTGTGTGACGTATTTGTGGCCGAGACCATGGTGGCTCAGACCGACAACAGTAGGTTAGGAGATGACTCTCCTGTGGTGGCAACTGTGATGGGAATTGACGAAATCCCAGAAGGAGTAGCAACATTTGTTTTCATTGTTGTGTGAGGCACCGTCTGGCGTTCATGAAATTGGATTGGTACAAGAAACGGTGCCAAGATATCAGTGGTTGTGGTTTCAACCGAGCCAAGAGCAGTTGCTTCAAGGTTCAAAATGGTTGATTCCTTCGGGAGTTGTTCGGGTACAAAGGTTTGTAACCTGGTCACTTCAAAAGACCCTTGTTGGTCTAGCTTCCACCTTAATGGTGGTGGGGGTGGCTCCAGTGTAACTGGAGGCAGGCCAAGAAGCCTTCGTGACCAACGGAGCTCGGTATCCTCCACTGTGTGAGACAATCCAAGACACACTAAGGTATTCTAAATGTTCAAAAGTAACACACACTAAAAAAATCACCTAAGAGATAAGACAAGCAATCACTAAACTATTTGGAAGAACAGTTACAACAACCAACACTAGAGAAACTTACCGGTGCAAGTGCAACTCGAACATGGAAGCACCCTCTATGTATACTCTACAAAGCATGGCCCAATGTATGTCCTAGGTACCGTGGTATAACCCCTCTGTCACCTGTGTATGTCCCTAAAAATATTGGCAACTAGGTTTCTAGCACGCGAACAGTCACCAGGCAGGTACAGTCGAAAGTCGGGTAGACCACAATGAGCAGGGTATCGAGCCTGAAACCTATCAAGGGTATCGAGAGAAAATGATCCAGAAGACAACTGAGGACCTCGAACAGATTCGAGAACCATGAAGCCCTGTGGCAAATGCAAACGACGGAATCCCAAAACAAGCCCTCTATATGTGTTCTCCACTAGGATTGGTCAGGCTTTGGAGGGGTTATCTCCGCTACCTTTCCGCACGCGACCTCGTGTTTATCCCCTGTGTTAGAGGGGAGTCCTGGATAACTTCCACGAAACTAGACTTAGACACTCCCTATCTCAGACTCCAATGTTTGGTTTCGAATGGCCTTGAAGAGTTTCCTCTCCAACCTAATCCAATGCTCTAATCCTAAACTAGTTTGTGAACCCTACAAACATAAAAGTCTAGTAGATTTTAAAATTAGCATTGATTTTAAGGATTTTTCTTACGTCAAGGAGTATGAGGGTGAAACTGATGATGTGTAAAAGACGAAAACAAGAATAAATGAAAAATCTGGAAACAAAAAAACTTTTACTGAAATGCAAAATTTCAACAACTTTTCACAAAGAAAGATTTTTATTTTTTCTAAGATTTTGAACAACAAACTCAAAGGAATTTCACTCAACTACAAGCTACTTATGACCTAAGTGAATTGCAAAAACTTACGAAATAAAAGACTTTTCCCTAGCTAATAATTCAGAAACACACTCTTCAACCAAAGAAGAAAATGAAAAGAGAGATTTTTTTTATTTAAATGCTAGTAAAGCAAGAAAGGGAAAATACTGACAAGCAAAAAACTAAGAAAAACAATTCTGGATTAAAGCGTAGATCGCAAAGAATCAGAGTAAAGAATCACACAATGGAAATTGAAAAACAATGACTCTCACGCTTGTCTAATAACCATAAACAATTTATTTTTTTAATATATTTTTCTGTCAAGTTTTAACTGAGAAAAAGCAAGCTAAGGATAAGATGAAGCCTAAGATACTAATTGTTCAAACATAGATTCAAATACCTGAGAGGAATACTTCTTATCAAAGGAGGGGATGACTGCCCCACCCTAAACAAAAAGTAGCCTGTACAAGCATGCTACTGTCACTCAAACAACACGCATGCAAACACGTGCTGACCAGAGACAGAGAGCGTGTACACGTACGCTGACCTTGTACAGGCCACGTGTATATCTAAATTCTAAGAAAAAATATGAAAAAATGCATTCCAGACCAGGAAGAGGCCTCTGGTATTGATAACTAGGATCCCTTGAAGGCTTGGATACTCTTTCTAACAGAAAAAACAAATAATGCAAGGAAAAATAATAAGGCAAAAAAGAAATTTGAGATAGGACTGTTAACAAGCAAGACTCAGACAGGATTCCATAAAACCCCCTGAGAATGTGTGATTCTAACAGGGAAGAGGAGGACTGCCTCTAAGGTTCTCTGAACTCCTACACACTACTGCTATCTCTACCACTAGCGTTCACACGCGGGCTGTCAGAGGATAGGTCATGGGTACACACATTCAAGCCTTCTATAGGCCACGTGTACCTCTGAGTGTCCTGAAAAATACAGTCAAGAAAAATTCAGGGAAAGATGGTATGAAAAACCAGACTCCCTGCTAGCTCAGACCTTACAGAAAAAGAAAAGACATGCAAAGAAAAAACATAAAACCTAGTCTTTAAACTACCCAAAAACTTAAATAAATCCAGGAACCCTAAATATTATTTTCCCTAGTATGGTCGCCAATTCTGTTGTTGGGAGAAACACCCTACGGACTAGAAAATTAGGGTCAGACTTTGCATGCAGATTTGACCGAATAGAAACTACTTTTTTACCTACATCCCAAGATTTAAACCCCTTTTTCTCAATAAATGCATGGAAAAGGACCACCTACCTTATTACCGACATTCGATGTAGATCTTCCGTTGTGCTTGATTACTTGTTTTCGCTTCTCCTTCCAAAGATGACCTACACTCAAGACAAACAACAACTATGCATGCATTCTACTTCTATACTCAAGGGTTAGAAATCAAACATAAACTAATCGAATCATAGACAACTCATGAATTGGGATGGGAAAAGCATTCTTTTTATTACGTAAAGTGAATCAACTTACAAAAGCTGAGACTGACCACCACTCCTTGAACCTGATCTTGGGCTCCTCTTCTTCATTCCTTCAATTGCTTTGCATTAAATCTCCTTTGGCATGAGGAAAGTCTAAAGGGTTAGGACAATGGAATACATAAATGGGCATAGTTTCTTCGCTATATTTTTTCCTCCTCCAAATGGTACCCCTACCCCTTCTTTTATAGGCTAGAAGGAGCTATGGTTTTGGATGAACCCTCAGCGATGCATGGCCGGGAGTTTCAGTTAACTGACCCATAGATTTTTGTCCTGTTGGAAACTTTCCTTTTTTCATGATTTTGTAGGTACATGCGGGCTGTTGTGAGTCAGCCAGTGTGTACACACGTGTAGTAATGGGTTAGGGCGCGTGGGCCTTTACACAAGAGGATTTTCAAAGAGTTTCTCAGTAGATTTTTGGCAAAGAAGGGATATGAGTTGGCCTGATGCCAGGTAAGCATGTGTGGTGCAATTTAGGGTTATAACATAGGCATAGATCCAAGAATCATCGAACATTAAATCACGACATATCCTGACGCTAAGCTAGTCCAATAGAAGCTTCGTCCAGTCAATCCTAAGAAAGAAGCATCTATTAAGGCTGAAGTAGAGAAACTACTCAAAGCTGGTTTCATCTACCTCGTCCAATTGAATCAATGGGTGTCAAATCCCATGCCAGTCAACAAAAAACAGTGTATGATTAACATATGTACAAACTTCCATGATTTGAGCAAGGCTCGTCCAAAGGATAATTTCCCCATGCCATTTATTGAATAGATAGTCAATGAATGCGTAGGTTGTGAGGCCTTTTCTTTCATGGATGGTTTTTTGGGATACAATCAGATACATATCAAACCTGAAGACCAACACAAAACTGCTTTCATTTGTCCGTGGGGTACATTCGCTTATCGGAAGATGCCTTCTGGTCTGAAAAATGTTGGAGCTACTTTTCAGCAGGCCATGACTTTTTCTTTCTACGATCTCAAGCACATAGTTGAGGCCTATCTTGATGATTTAACATCACGATCTCATAAGAGAGTTGATCATTCCACACACCTCTGACTTATATTTGATCGATGTCGCTACTACCAGATTCACTTGAATCCAAACAAGTGCATTTTTTGCATAGCGTCGGGTCGTCTGCTAAGTTTCATAGCGTCGGGTCGTCTGCTAAGTTTCATAGTTTCAACAACAGGGATCATGGTCAATCCTATCAAGGTTGAGTTGATAGTTTAGTTGCCTTCCACGTGCACAATCCCTCAGCTTCAGAGTTTATAGGGAAAAGAAAACATTTTACAACGTTTCATCGCAAATTATGTCGAGATCACAAAGGGTTTCATGCGTTTACTAAAGAAGGACTTTCCTTTTCATTGGGATGAAGCCGCTCAATGCTCTTTCGAAGAGTTGAAATGTGCCCTCACATCTACCCCTCTGCTTCGACCACCCAACTATAATAAATATTTCGTATTATACTTGGCCACTGCAGAGTCAACCATCGGTATGGTCTTGGTTCAGGAGGATGATTTTCTCTCAGAATACGTGATTTATTACCTGATCCGAGGCCTGGATGGACCAAAACTCAATTATTCCCACATTGAAAAACTAGCATTGGCTGCAGTTCATGATGTAAAACGGTTCCGTTGGTACATCTTGTTTCGCAAGATGACCATCATTGTCATTGTGAATCCGTTTCAATACGTGTTGACATGACGTGTAATCAACATAAATATCAATATATGGATAGTGATCCTCTAGGAATTCGACTTGGATTTTTTTTGGTGAAATCCAAAAATTCGTTGATCTTTGCAGAACTCATCTCGGAACTTTTGGTTGAATCAGGTGATGTTATACTCGAGGAGTCACCTATTAAAGGAGACATGTTTTTGATCATGTTTTCAGACTCCTGGTATGGAGATATACTAGTCTATCTCTAGACTTTGAAGTTCCCCATCTCTACTTCTCATGATGAGCGTCACCATATATGCCATCAGGCCAAGAACTATCTCATACTCGAGGACACTCTATATCTTCGAGGTATAGATTGCATCCTTCATCAGTGTCTCACTCATGAAGAAGTGGAAATTGTGCTTAACGATTGCCACACTGGAGCATGTGGCAGTCATTTGTTTGGGTTGGAAAAAAACCAAAAGATTCTACGAGCTGGTTACTTTTGGCCGACATTAATCAAATATTGTGTTGAATTGGTCAAGAAGTGCCACTCATGTTAGATATTCTCTCGGAAGATGAGGGCACACCTTGCTCCCATGTTTATCGTCATCACATTTGGTCCCTTCACCAAGTGGGGGATTGATTTTGCTACATGAAATCCCATTTCAGCACCAGGGCACCATTATATCATCATAACAGTAGACTACTTCATGAAATGGGTCGAGGCTATGCCAACGTTTAAAGATGATGGTGAGACAGCAACTCTCTTTTTGTTTAACCAGATAATATAAAGGTTCGACGTCCCGAGAGAGATTGCCACTGACCATGGTAGTCACTTTCAGAATTAAATGATGTTCGAGTTAATGTCAAAGCTTGGGGTGAGGCAAGAACATTCGTCACCCTACTACCCATAATCAAATGGTCAGGTGGAATCTACGAATAAGTCCCTTAAGACTATTCTACAATGAACGATCAATTCAGCCAAGTCAAATTGCCATTTGATGTTGTACTCGGAATTATGATCCTACTGAACGTCTGTTAAAGACTGCAACCAATTTCTCACATTTTCAACTCATTTACGGGCTAGAAGCAGTATTGCCTATAGAGTGACAAATCCTGTCTCTAAATTTGGCAGTACAGTTATTTCCAGACACTTCACCGCTTGAAGAACGTTTATTATATCTTGAGCATCTCGATGAGGAGTGTCAGGATGCATCCTTGGCTAACGAGGCTCATAATCAAAAAGTCAAGTGTCAGTATGATCGGTCCGTTCATCCTTTGATTTTATTTGAAGGAGACCTTGTCCTAGTCTATGACCAAGATAAGGATCCCCTGGGGGCAGGCAAGTTCAACCCTATGTGGTTTGGACCTTTCATCATGAAGGAGGTTCTAAAGAAGGGCGCTTATCATCTGGTGAAATTTGAGGGAAATTCTTTGGCGAAGCCTAGAAATGGGCTCTACCTAAAGAAGTATTACTCGTAGGTGGGTCACCTTGGGTGACTTCTTGTACATATGTATAGTTCTTATACTTTTTCTCTTTTACTTTTTGTCTTTTTGGTTTTATGGACGTGTCATTTTTTGATGTCATCTTTTTCACTGTGGTAGATTTCAAGTGAATCAGAGGTGTTCGTTGGGTTTGTAGAGGGTGCTAGCTGACACGCTCGGAGGCTTGCTTCCATAGCTTGGGTGATTTTTACACCTCAGGGCCATTTGATATCTTCAGGAGGCACCTATTTAGGTGATGCCACAAACAATGTTTCTGAATACAACGCAGTCTTATATTTTCTTCTTGACGCTTTGTCACATGGTATCTCTCACCTCCGAGTCTACTTAGACTCTCAGCTAGTTGTGTCCCAGTTAAATGGGATTTACCACGTTTACGATCCTACTCTACACCAATGGTTCCTTAGGGTACGTCTCTTAGAACAAATATTTTATTACATTACGTATATCCATGTTCCTATGAGATTGAATCAAATCACAAATACTCTAGCTAATCATGTATTAGATTTTCATATTGCACACATGTAAGAAAAAGAACACACACGCACATGTAAATGCATTTGTAAATAAATGTAATCCATAAGACATAAAAATATGTGAATATGCATATATATATATATATATATATATATATATATATATATATATCGAAAATATCAGAGTACATGGGTGGGCATAAGAGCCTAAAAAATATATCCAGTAAGAGTCATGGGGCTTATGCCCTAAAAAATATACAAAAGGTTCCCTTGACACATGAGTAGTCTAGCCTAGCTAAGGGCGGGGCCTTTTGGCCCTATGATAATAAACAACGACATTTGCCAAACACTGGAAGAGCTGGACCCAGGTTTTTGGTACCCCAACTACGTGAGGTTTCATCGTTGGTGGAAGATCCTCGATCTCTGCCATAGGGACTGCATGAGTGAGCACGATGAGGTTCCGCTCCACCCGTCTCAATACTCTCTTAGCCTCTCCGGCTGGAGACCCCCCTGCTACTGTTGTTGGTCCGGTGACTACGGCTGGTCCTATCTTTGGTCGAGGACATTGCCTACTCCTCGAGAATTTTGTTGGATGCACTAGTCCCACATCTATACATAACAGATATATAAGTGTTAGATACTCTGGTATACAAAAAAAACTGATATATATAAAAATAAATAAAAATTAAATAACTCTGAAAAACAAACTTACCCATCTCTCCTCACTCCGCTCCGGGAGGTACAAGCATGTCAGGATCTATAGAAAAGTTGATCCCGACATAGGGGTAGTCCTCTATTACTAGAATATGTCGTGTCCACCAGTCAAAAAACTTATCATCGAAGGCCTCTACGGTCCTCCCTCCCCCCTATCGCGACATCAAAACCGCCCATCTGCATAATGCTGGGAGAGAGGCCATGTGCCCTCATATCGTCTCTCGTGGACTAAGATTGGGTACCCTCTCGAAGAAAAAGGAACATAGAACAGTCATGAATCCAAAGTTTTTGTTCTCCCGTATCTGACACTCTGTTAGTTGTCTCTTCATGCAATCTAGCATGGTTGTACTCCAATCGAAAATCCATGCATTTAAGCACTGCACCGCACAATGCATGTCCTCCCGGGAGGCCTGATCTAAAGCTACGGATCCAGTGATCTGCCCAATGAGTAACACTATCACTTTCAACAATAGATTTCTGATCTTGTTTATCGACACCTGAGAACCCACTTTCTCAGTACCAGCCTCACAATGGAGTCCAATCAAATCCTCAATGTTGTGAGGCCCAAGGGGAAAGGTACGCAAGTTGACTGGATCCCCTCTCCTCGAGAGACTAGTCAGGAAGTAAATATTTTCAGTCATTGGAGTCAACAACTAACCCTCAATCATAAATTCCTTAGCATCAGGATGCCAGTAATCTATCAAAGAATTCAACAACTTGGGTTCCCTCATAAATGGACACTGGAAGAATTTTTACAACCAACATTGCGCTAATATAGTGATAGCAACAGGGTCTTGTGAGACCAAAAAATAAATGTCTTCATGCTCCCTTTCTCTCCAATGGACATACATTCTGCAAAATGACAAATTCATGGGGAGTTAACTCTTGCTTTTTATTTTTTTTCCACATATTGGAGGGTGTACGTGAGTTGTATTGGACACAGTCATGTATGCACGTGTACAGATTTTTTTCTGCATGCAGGCATACATGGGTTGTACCAATACTGCCTACGTACACGTAGGGCCAACCTTTTTAAAGGTCAGCACCCCCCCAAAAAACAAAAGGAAATGTGAAAAGGAAGAATAGAAATGCAGGAGGGGCTACTATGTACTTACTTGGTCCAAGATGAAGTTTGTTTCATCCACTGAAGCTCCTAGAATCAACTCTTTTGGCAAAGGGGTGTTTTTGACTTTTTTTTCAATTCTCAATTTACAATGGTGAAAATGTGCTGCCATCTTCTATTTATAGACTTTTTGGCCCTTTTTTTCATTTTTTGGACCCTTTTGTCATTTTTTCTATCCTAAAAATCATTTAGTGTGGTTCTCGAGTTTCTTTTGGGATGTTACAATACATTTTACTTTTGGTTCGGTTAACTTTTTGAGAGTTGGGGCATTTTTAAGGTCTTTTGGTGAAAAGTCTTTTTTCCAACTTTGTGCATTTAAGATAGGATTCCACCTCCACTTGTTGCACCTCGTTGTCTTTTTCACTTTTCCATAGGATCGATCCCATCGAATTGAGACATAAAACCCTCACTCTTTCTCTATAAGTGTCATAATTTAGTGGTAGATCCTACCTTCACATGGATTCCCTAGGTAGATCTTGGTTTCATTTTGGTGTCCATGCCATCGCTAATGATTTTAGGCTCGAAAGTCCTTTTAGTCCTTACGAGTTCGGGCCTTCACATGTATGATTTGTTATCACTCTTGGTTTCACCCTTGGGACTCCCAAAACAACGAGTCCTCTTTTAACCCCTTTTCATACCCTCTAAACATAAAAATATTGCCAAGCGATATTATTTCCCTTCAAGCTCGCCAAACTAAAATTCGAAGGCATGTATGTCCGACAGTAGTTTACCCCTTTTTTGGTCTGGATGGTCACATGTACGAACAAAGGTATACTCTAAGCATCTCATTTCTCTAGAAGAGTATTCTCAGGTACAACTTTAACCCTTTTTCAGGCCCGAGGGACTAAATTTATGAAAAAGGAACCCCCACAGAGTCCATAGTTAAGCTCCTTTCAAACTCCCTAAAATTGAAAATATTGTCGAGTGACCTTGTTTCTTCACGCTCGTTAAATTGGTCAAGAAGAACATCCCTTACGGAGTCCATAGTTAAGCTCTTTTTAGACTCCTTAATTATGAAAAGATTGCCGAGTGATCTTGTCTTTATCAAACTCATTAAAATGGTTTTGAATAGACGTATGTTCGGTGCTAGTTTACCCCTTTTTCAAACCAACTAGACTACCTTAGAAAAAGCAATGGAGTCTCCTTTTACGCTTTTTCAGACTCTCTAAAAATGAAAAACCATCGAGCTTACCTTCTCTGGGCTCGTTAAAATTACATTGAAGGACGTTATCATTGTGTCTTATTAATCTCATTTGCATCCCTACGTCTTTAGACTAATGTCGGTTCATGTTTCTCTCAACTGAACCATCTGAAGCATGCCTTATACGCAAGCCTTGTAGCACTTTGCCTCTGTGTCTTGGCACCTTGACCCATGGAGGATTTTTCCCAAGTGTCCTTTTCCTGCATATGTCCCCTTGCTCTGAGCATCAGTATGTTCCTTGCGCTTGGAACTGGTATGTCTACGACACTCGTTCCTCCTTTGCAACGTAGAATTCTTTTATTCTTTGTCAAGATTTCCAAAATTATTGAAAAAGACAAAAACAAATCAAATATACCCCAAAAAGAGAAAGGGAAAAGTATTTTATTTTTGTTCTTCAAGTTCTAGGATTCAATATCACCTTAGGAAGTTGTTCTCACTACGAAGAGTTGTGTCCTCCTCTGTTTGGTTATCCTTCCAAACATATAGAGAGTTCACATTTCTTCCTACATCATGAACTTATGTCATTGCCATGCCACCTGAGTCTCATCATTTGTCATGATTTTGTCCAAAGGAAGTTTTACTAAACTTGAGTTGGGCCTTCTGCAATTTGTTTCTTGTCCTCATGCCTGACCACCCCGAAAGGCCAATCAATTCCTTGCTCAAAATCACTGAAGTCCTCTTCCTTGATCTCCAAGATCCTCTTGTCTATTCCCGACAAGCAATCGAAAACCTCTGGGTAGTGAAGTAGTACACTGATATTACACTCCTACTCGAGTTTTGAAGATTTTGAAGTTGTTGCTCGAGCTCTGAAGACCTCATCTCCAACCATTAGGTGTCATTGGCTTCTTGAAGATGGACACTATACATATATATATTTTGATTTTGATATGTAGATCCGTTGTGTACTGCTTGTGGCTACACTTTATATAGTTATATGACATGGATATGCAGTGTATTTGATTGACATCCATGATTTTATTTCATCCTGAGCATGGGTATGCCCACCTCGGTGAGACAAATTGTTATTTTGAAAATGGCACCTCCTGAACTCTGGTCTCTGGGCTCACTCACTCCATACATTGGTGAAGATTTGTAATGTATTTTAGCCATCACATTCTCTTTTGACCTCACACATTAGGGGGCATCTGTTATAACCCTAAACTGCACCAGACATCCATACCTAGCATCAGGCCATCTTACTTGCTATTTTTTCCAAGCCATATGTTGCTTCTCTTTCCTCACCTTGGTGAGAAAATAAGAGGTGCTTGCAAGCTCAGTTGGGTATTCTGAGCAGGACAGTTGTAGAGGAAAGAGTTAGAGAAAGAAAAAAAAACAAAACTATAATTAAGAATTAAACTAATAAAAACTAAAATCATGAGCATAGGGACATAGAGATAACAAGAACAAAAATACCCATGTCACCAATGTTTTGAGGTTGATCTATTGATAAAAACAAAGCACCAAGAAGAAAGGGGACTATGAGTCCCTTCTTCCTCCAAGGGAAGGCTCTTGGACCCTCACTAGTAGCTCTTCTTACAACAAGAAAAATGGAAAATGGTGATGAAAGAACTCTTTGCAAATCCACTCAATGGTGAGATGGATTGCTCAATGTAATGGTGCCAATGTGCTCTTGTCAAGGATGGAGTCCTTAAAATAATATAGGCAACATAACATTACTTAGAATTCCTTGAGAAAATGAGGTGCATTCATGGCTTTTTATAGCATTGCTTTGGGATTTTATTCAACTACTTTGTAGTGTGAAAAGAGGCCATTTAGGGCATTCTTAGGTCTTTGACCAGCCCACCATTCAGATCCAGCCCGGATTTGGAGGTCAAATCATCTTGGGAGCTGAACCATAAGTGGTTGGGAGGCCGACCACATTCATAAATGCGTTGTTTAGCAGGTGTGCGGCTTTTTGCGCTAATAGTCGCGCATCGTGCGCCTGTGCGCGATTTGTACGTTTATGTTCCGCGCATGCATGCGCGCGCCCAATGTATGCAAAGAGCTCTTCAATTTTTCACTACTTTGTATAGTTTTTGACCTTTTCTGAATGTTGTGGTATTAATTCAGGTCCATGAATGACTTCATTATTGTTTGATGATGTTGAGTTCTTGTAACCATGTGCGGACAAAATTTCAGTGATAACAAATGCCCCCTGATGGATGAGGTTAGGAGCATACATATAGCTGAAATCCATCAATGTTTCTTCTACTGAGAATGTTGTTGTAAGATAGAGAAATAGTGGGATCGTTCAGAGCGATCTGTTGGGGAAAAAAGGAACCGGTAGGACCCGATCTTCCATGAGATGTAAAAATAGGAAACTGTGTACAAACGAGGCAGGCATGCCCCATGCTCATGTCATGTAACTCTGGAAAAATATGATTGAAGTGTTGGCATAGACAACTGCAGCACCCTCGGGGGAGGTCGTGATAGAGGCAGAAGACAATTCTGCAAATGAACATGCTCTGAATAGTAGGCATTGATCGCGGTAATAAGTAGTAGCGATGATGTGGGCATTGATATCCCTGCCAAGTTCAGAGGTCTTCGGCAAATAAAAGAACTAACTACAATAATCGCAAAGTAAGACCCACCATAACATAAGAAAGTGTTGGTGTCGAATGTTACGGGGGTCAACGACAACAGGGGGCAATGGTGTTTCACCCTGTGTTGTCTGAGATCTCTCATTGAGTGGAGAATGAGAATCAAGATACTGTCGCCCTTCCGAAAAATGGTGTTGATGTCGACAAAAGGGGATGCGACTCCCAGAAGCAAAGGGCTTCGTGAAATCTACTAAGGTGAGGAAGTGGTAGAGGTACATGGACGAAATCAAGAAGTGGGAAGACTCAAGACTTCCTTTGGTTGGAGGATGGATGAGAGAAAAAGTGGTCGGAATCGTGTAACGAGGTCGAGTGTCAGGGGACGACAAGACCGATGATAAGTTGTGCCAGAGGCAGGACAAGGTGAACAAATTTAGAGGGTAGAGGTAAGTGACCTGTGGGGTTCTCTGAAGATATGGATGATGCCGGCAAGGGTAGATGATAAGTAATGCTCCAACCAAGGGTTACATGGGTTTCATGTGGCCAAAAGGAAGGAATCAAGTCGCCAAAGGTGACGACAAAAAGATAATGTAATGACTGGAAATAAAAGCGTTTGTACAATAAATAACGAATAATTTTGGGGAGAAATGTACAAATACAGAAATGGGTGCCCCAGTGTGATATGGGTGGCCCACGTAGGGCATAATGTGCTTGGAAAACTGATGAAGGGTGGGGGCCCCATTTGTGAGTTTCTGTATGAGGTAGGTGAAATGAAGGTAGGTTCGTAGATGGGCAAACTGTGTGTGGATGAAATGGAGGGTTCATGATACTGCGGAGGTGCAGGTAAAAAAAAGAACCGTAAAGAGATAATCTGGGAGTCTGTGTGGGAAAGCTAGCAAAATGAGGAGAAGGAGTATGTGGTTGATTCACGACATGATGAAAGACTATCGGAACTCCCATCCCTAAAGGGTAATGAAAAACAACATGAGTGTCAAAAAGTGGCAAAAGGTGATATGAATGGGACAACTCATGTGGGTAAGAATGCTACCGGGTAACAGTACCGAAGATGCAAATGGAGGCGTGGGTACTGTAGAGTCGGGAATGGGGATCCTAGAGGCCAATATCAGAGGGTGTGACTGGAAATGTAAATGTGATACAGCGGGAAAGACTACATGATAGTGCTGAGTATATACCTGAAGGGGTTGTGTCGATGGATGATGATCAAGTACCTGTACACATGAAAACCAAATACCCCAAGTGAACAATATTTGAAAAGAATCGAAGATATGAGCATGTATTTGATAAGAGGGAAATATGGGCATGCATACCTGACCATGGATAAAAAAGGCGCCCTGGGGACTCATGATGAAAAGAGGCCCAGGAACTATTGTGATGTAGATGACGAGATGTTGATCCCGTGGCTGAAGACGGTTTGAAAAATGGACACCGTGGGCTCCCGGAATGGTGAGTGGAAGTTTGGCAAAAGGCCTATATATAGTTGTAGGGCCCACATTGCCACCTCATTTGAACCTGCTGCAATAGTGATTGGACGAGCATTTTTCAAAGGAGATCTGGAGATTCGGGGAGGATGAGGAATCCGAGTGGTGATTAGCGAGAGTCAGGTTAGTGGCCTGATCATCCTACATAGAAATAGGCTTTCAATTTTTGGGCAGGGGTTGTACGGAGGACCGTACAAAGGTATTTAGGGGGTATGGGCCCCACATGCGCGGGTGATCTGGTGATAGGCGCGCATACGTGAGTGCCTGTACCCCGGATATACATGCATGGGGGCGTGGTAGGGATAATTTAAGGCACGCTCTAAGGGCGCACCTGTGAGTTGAACAGGCACGCGCGGGAGCGCGCCTGTGAAACAAATAGTTGCGCACTGATGCGCACCTGTGTAATGAACAGGAGCGCATGTGTGCACAGCTGTTTAGTGAACATGCGTGCTTGTGTGCGCACCTGTGTAGTGAACGATCGCGCATGTGTGCATGCCTGTGGGTGACAAAACCGTGCCTAGGAGGCAAGGTTGAGGTGAATAAAACGAGTCTTTTTTATGCTGTTGATGGTTGCTTGAGCTGATATAGGACTCTGTGTTGTCTGCAGGTGGACGGTGGTGATGATGCCAGAGGGTTGGCGAGAGCGAGACTGGTCTTAGCTGTGAGACATCGTGGCCATTGAGGGGCCCGGTGTTCGTGCGAATTTGGCAGCCAGTGTGCTGCTAAAGTTTTTTGAGTCCCCGTTGATATGGTCACAGGAGTATCTACTACAGTTCCTGATTCAGATGTGGAGTCCGGAGCTACACTGCTTCCTCGTGCGAGGAGAGGAGATCACCTTCACTGCGGTGGAGGATGTATATTTTTTGACGGGGCTCCCCTTCCAGGGAACACCCCTACCGACAGAGCCAGTGCTGCCTAGGGATACGACGCTCATCACGATTGGTCAGAGATATTGTTCTGGTCTTAACTTTATGTCCGGGATGGTGGTGAGAATATCGTCAATAGATTCCCTGGTGCATCGTTGTATAGCAGTGATGATTGTACGAGTATATGGGTCACTGGCGACCCAACGGATTAGTGGTGGCCAGCTGCTAGTGCTAGAGAGAGTGGTGGTCGGTGAGCAGTTTGCTTGGGGGCTTACGCTTCATGCGAGGATGGTGGCGTAGTTGGACCACTGTCGGTCTACTGATACCGGGGAGTTTGCATTCGGGTCCATCCTAGTGGCATGGTTTCTAGAGAGGGTGTCGATGTTGCACCCGAGGATTCTACTGAGTGTGTCAGGGGCGCGAGAGCCGCGGTTGAGGCGATGATCGACTGTATTGCTTCACCATGGTGGTGGCGAAGGGGGCCACTTATTTTCGGCGGAGGCAGCGCAGGTATGGCGACAGATGCTGCAGGTGATTTTGCAGTACCCCTATGCCGAGGTGGACTTCTGGGATGATCCAGATATAGTGCTACCTCCTGGGGAGGTGTTTGATCATCGAGGTATGTTGATTGATGATGTAGATATGTATGTTTGCATATTTGTTTGAGATAGTTGTCCATATGTTTATGATATAGATACCGATACTATCTGTTGTTTGTTTGTGTGTGCAGATGTGGTACCTCGCGGGCGCGAGGTAGAGTTGCAGAGAGCGTCGACTCGTCGAATCCGGAGAGACTACCACGGGGAGAGAGACATGGGTGGGAGGATGCCATGGGGCGACCAACTGAGCTAGAGAGGGCAGCGAGGAGGCGTCGGTTTGATGACCTTGGTGTGGGGTCATCACATGCTCCTTTGGCAGCGGTCGAAGTGGATTTCGATGATATACGCCGTCGTCTAGAGATGGTTTTATAGGATGTGCCTGAGGGCATGTGGACGCGCATCCAGGATGAGAGTTTACCGGAGTAGTGTGTGGGGGCACTGCCACCATGGCGGTCCATAGTGCGACGAACAACAGTGCTTGCTGCTATGACGAGTGGATGTCTGTCGCTGGGGCAGGAGGGTCCTGTAGGGGGTGGACCACCACCACCTGGGGCAGGTAGTCGTGGGCCGCCACCGCCTGAGGGAGGAGTAGGTGGTGGCGCGATAGAGGCACTATGAGTGGTGCATGATGTATATATTTTTGTTTTGTTGTATATAGGCTGGTGAGCCCATTTTTTGTACCGAGGTGCTGCATTGGCCTTCGGATACATGTATTTTTGTATGTAAACATTCAGATGGCCTGATGGGATTTTATATATACATGAGTATACATATTTTGAGATCCTGATGTTGTCTACATGATTTTTTCTGATGAGTTGAATATGTCCATTCTATATTTATGCTGTGACAGGTTTTGTGATGTATTTATATATGTGTAGAGGTAGCTTGATGTGATATATGCTAGTCTAACAAAATATTATCTAGGGTATCTGTGATTTGATTCAATTGTCTTGGAATATGTGTAAATGTAATGGAATCAAAATGTCGAGATAAAAGCCTAACCTGCAGGTATTTGTGAAAGAGACAAGGATCACGGATGCGGTACACATTGTTAAGCTGGAGAACGACTAGTTGAGAGTCGAGGAAGATGCTAAGGTGACGAATATGATGATGTTGGGCGTCGGCCAGGAGGCCGATGACAACAGTGTATTCGTCTTGGTTGTTGGTTGCAGACCCCAAACATATGCCGCTTGAATGGAGCATTTCATGTGAGGGGGTGTAGAGAGCCCAAGCAGCCGAAGCGAGATTTTGTGTCCAACGGCTGGTGCCATCAGCGTAACCGATGTGGTAGGCTAGTGGAGGTGGCAGCTATCAATAGCACAAAGGATTGTTTAGACGGGAGGGGAGGAGAAAAAATATTAAAAACGCTAGAAAAAAAA
>SNQJ01S0039622.1:202715-214216 GCA_010110895.2 Picea sitchensis | reverse complement strand
ATAAAATTTCTTGAGATACAACCCATTGACGGGTTCCTTGAGAGAGAGGCCTTCGGGGGAGGCCAGGATGTATGCACCTTTGGTGAGGCAATGCTGGATAATGTAAGGGCCATGCCAAAGTGATTCGAATTTGCCGTGGCCAAAGGTATCATGAGCGATATCGTAAGCTAGGATGAGGTCACCTTCGCGGAATGATCAAAGGTTGACATGGCGATCAAATGTAGCCTTGGATCATTTTTTAGCTGCCTCGTTGTTCTGTAAGGAAGATCGACGATATTCATCCAGAGACTCCAAGATCAGCAAGTGCTTCTCCATTGGAGCAGTGTCAGGTAATATCTCAATTGCGATGCGTAAGGTGGGAATTTCCCACTCGATGGGAAGAGTTGCCTCGACCCCATGGACTAAATGGAATGGTGTGAAACCAGTAGCGGTCTTCACAGTCGTCCGATAAGCCCATAGCGCAAAAAATAACATATGATGCCAATTGGTTTTATGTTTATTAACCGTGCGCTATAACATGGTCTTGAGGACTTTGTTAACTGCCTCGACCTGTCCGTTTGACTTAGGGTAATATGGTGAGGGAAACTTGTGAGAGAATCCTAACCGAGATGAGAGCTCGACAAAGATCTCGTTCTCGAAGTGTTTCCCATGGTCGGAAATGAGTTGGAGGGGTACTCCAAAGTGAGATATAACGTGGTTAAAGAAAAAATGCACTGCAGTGTCAGCGGTGTTGTTGCAAGTGGGCATAGCTTCGACCCATTTAGTGAAGTAATCAACGGCAACAACGATGTATTTGTGACCATTGTTGGAGGGGGGATTACAAGTCATAAAGTTGATGCCCCATTTTCAAAAAGGGCCGACTGTAATGACGAGGTGGAGAAGAGAGGGGGGAGCCCGGGCTTTGTTGGAGTAGAGATGACATTGCTCACATCATTTCATGGCATGAATGCAATCGTGAAACAAGGTAGGCCAAAAGTAACTGGCTCAGATAATCTTTTGAGCAGTGGATATACCCAAAAGATGGGCCCCACATGCGCCACTGTGGCAGTCGTTTAAGACTTTGTCGGCCTCGTCAATAGTCAGGCATCGACGAAGAATGGTGTCGATGCCTTGTCGGTATAGGATGTCTCCGATGAGAAGGTAGCGGGGGGCCTGATGGCGAATACGTCGACGATCATCCCGTGAAAGGTGGTTACCGAACTTTTGAGTTCGGAGGTAGACGAGAAAGTCGCCGTACCAAGGATCATCTGAAGTAATGTAAAGACATGTTCATCGAGAAAGTCGGTATTGACGGGGGCACTGGTGGTGTCAGAGGGGAGGGTCGTGACAAGTTCGGCGAGAACGAGGGCCTTCTTACTCTTAGGTGTTGAGAACTCGAGGTCATACTCTTGGAGGATAACGATCCATCGAGCGAATTTTTTGCTAACTTGTCGACGACTGAGAAAGTACTGCATAGGGTTGGAATCTGCGATGACCTTTGTGGTACGAAGAAGAATGTAATGGTACAGTTTCTGGACTGCGAGGACAACTGCAAGAGCAATTTTCTCTTCGTGTTTATACTTCAAGGGTGGCCCTGAGAGGTTTTTACTAACATAATAAATGACATGTTCACAATTTTCATCTCCGAGCTGGATGAGGACGCCGGCTACTGATACAGTTGATACTGATACGTAGAGGATATAGTCGCGATTATAGTTAGGTGCACTAATTAAAGGTTCATTTGAAAGCACTGCTTTTAGATCGTCAAATGACTATTGGGCATGGGAATGCCAGTGAAATGGGATGTTGTGACGTAGTAAGCGAAGGAAACTGTGTGCGCGTATGGTGTAATCTGGGACAAAGCGTCTCAGAAAGTTAGCTTTTCCCTGAAGACTCTGAAGTTGTCGTAAATGCCAGGGAGGTGGAATTTTGGTGATAGCTTGGAATTTGAGGGGGTCCACGGTAATACCGCTCTGGGAAACAATAAAACCGAGGAGGCGCCCTGCGGTGACATAGAAAACACACTTGAGAGGACTCAAGAGGATGTTGTACTGACAACACCGTTGAAAGGTGATTCGTAAATCATCGAGATGCTAGGTGCGTTTCTTGGATCGAGTTGTGAGGTCGTCCAAGTAGGCGAGGATGATTTTAGCCAGATTGTGAAAGATGTATGTCATCGCCTGCTGGAAAGTTGCGCCGGAACTCGTTAAGCCGAAAGGCATGACACGATATGCAAAAGTACCCCATGGGGTAGTGAATGCGGTTTTATACTGATCGGCTGGGTGGATTTGAATTTGGTTATAGCCAGAGAATCCATCCATAAAGGAGAGAGCCTCGTGGCCGGCGCAGTCGTCGATAATTTGATCGATGAAAGACGTTGGAAATTTGTCTTTGGGACATGCGTTATTGAGATCATGAAATTAGGTGCAAACGTGGATAGTGCCCTGTTTTTTGTCGATGGGTACAGGGTTGGAAACCCATGAGGTATAAGCGATGTGGTAAATAAACCCAGCAGCGTGTAATTTGTGAATTTCGGCTTTGATAGCCACGGCTTTGGATGGGTGTAGCGGTCGTTGTTTTTTGCGAACTGGTGTGATATCCGGCCAGGTGTCGATGTGATGTTCGACAATGGAGGGATCGATCCCAGGCATTTCCGTGTATGACCAGGAAAAAATATCCCTATATTCCTGGAAGAGGGATTTATATGCGTCAATTTCCTGAGGAGTGCAAGCGGCTCCAATGATGATTTCTTCGACGATGCCATTTTTAATGGAAATGTCTATTTTGATGGTGGGGGAAATGTTGGCCATATTACCTTCTTCAAAAGCATCAGGGACATGAATGGGATTGTTGAACCAATCGATAGGTCCTGAGGGGATAAAATATTTGGTTTCGATCACGTAAATGGGGTTTTGGTTAGGAGGCATGGGGGCTTCCTGTGGAGAGAAGAGTGTGCGGTGATGTAGCGCATCCTAGGGAGAGTCTGGGTGGTTTCGCTCTTCCATTATTTCCTCATCGCATTGGAAACATTGGGAATACAAGGGGTCATGAGGAGTTATCTCGGTGACAGTGTGGTTGCCCCTTGATGAAGAAGCAGGGGGAACAATCCTAGGAAATGGGGAGGGTTCAATTGACATAAACCATATATTGAAGTACTGAGGGGTACCCGTGGTGGTTGGGTGGAGAGTGTCTATGGGGGGATGAGTAGGAGAGTTGGGGGGGTTGTGGGGTAAATCCTCAGAGACGTCATTGAAGAACCATGGAGGTGTTGGGAGTGCCTCGGGCTCGGGGGAAATGACATGAAGATCCTCTAGTGACGAGGTAATTTCAATTATCGCCTCTGCGGGTCGGTGAAGTAGGGCCAATTGACGTTTCCTGTATTCAAGGATCATAGGACACTGGTATGTAAAATGAGCTAATGAATCGCAGAGAGAGAAAAAGCATCTCATACGTTCGTTGACTGAAGTAGTGACATAACGAATATCAATGATAGTTGTTGAGGAGGAAGTAGCAGGGTTGGGGTTGTTCTGGAAGTTCTGGCGTACCACGGCTAATGTCTGTCGAAAGCATGGCAGTGCTGGGCAATGATGGATATAATGGCCATACTCTAAACATATAGCACAAGCTTATTTGGTCCTCAACCCTTTACTAGTGGCGAGACTAGCAGTAGTGGCGGGTGTTGGGAGAGTGGGATGGAGGGGGATCAAATTCCGTAATTCAGGTAGTGATTGACAATTGTTGGTTTGGTGGCCCTATTTCTCACATAGTGCGCAAGGTGGTGGGATGCGTGGAGGAAGTGGAGTGGTGGGATCTTTCTTCTTTCTCCTTCCCCCAGCTATAGCAGGGGGGTTAGTGAGTGGGGAGGTGGTGGGGGTAAGGATGGGAATTGTCATGGGAAATCCTTCCTGTGGGGGAAGGGATGGTCGAGGGACCATCTCTGGTGGGTGTAAATACCAAACTGGGATTTATAACACCATATTTGGTAGTGTGAGCATTGCGGCTACCTGAAAATATTCGATACCTGGTGGAGGGTAAAAGAAGGGAATTTGAGTGAGGGGTTGGGGGATTGTCTCCCAAACAGGACTATGCCCTTGAGGAGATGTGGATTTGTGGACTGTTGAGGTCGACGAGTGCGCAGGAGGCTCTGGCAGGAGTGGTTCTGTGACTATTGGGACGTCAGGAATGACTGAAGCCTCCTGAGGAGGAAGAGCATCCTCTGTGTGAGTTCCATTACATGAGATGATGCATACTTGATTAGCAGGATGAAGGAGTGGTGGTGCTCCATGATATGTCCCTAACAAGGATGGATCTTTAAAAATCCCAGGACCCATCTCGACGAGTGGATATGTGTCTTGGTTTGTGTGGATGAGAGGAAGAATGTTATCGAAGTTGGTAGATGGGTTAGGCTCATAATGGGAGACTTGGTCGATGGTCACGATCTTCCCATTGTGGGGGAACATCATTGTCCGAAAGACGGAAGATGCCACTGCCTTCATAGCGTACATGTAGCTACCACCAAACAGGATATTATAATCGAGCGGGGACTCGATAACTTCGATGTCGATGAGAATAGTCTTGCCCCCGAGTTCAACGGGGACATTTTGAAAGAGCCCTTCAAGAGATAATGGTCGTCCGTCATAAGCTCGTAATGTGATGGCAGAGGGAATGAGTTCCAGGGAACCAAGTTTTTTCCATACTGTTTTGGACATGATGCACGTAGATGCACCTTCATCGATGATACACCGATGAACTGTGATGTTCTGTATTTTCATTGGTATTTGAAAAGCGATCAAGGTGGGAAGACGAAGTTCTCCACTATCCATATCAAATGTGATGAGTCGGGTATCTGCAGGGTCGACTGCCCCCAAGGTGGAAAGTAGTGATTTCCGTTGAGTAGGACAAGTCTGGAGGACTTCCAAGACTGACATGGCAGCCGGGGATTGCGCTAAGTTGTCTACCAAACTATAGTTATGAGTTTCCCTAGCCTGTGGGTTGTGGATATTCCTGCACAATGGGATGCAAGGGATGCGAATAGGTTCTTTGGCGGAAGGGCGAGGGATCACCAATGGGGGTCCTGACGGTGGAGGGCTTGTTTCTGGAGGGATGGGAGGAGACTGAGAGGGTGTATGATACTGACGACTATGCGTTTGCAGAAGGATTTCTTCCTCACTGGTGAGGAGAATTGTACGCTTTGCTGGATTGTTGGGGTTGAGGTATTGTCCCACCTGAGGTGGGGGATGCTTTGTGTCCTATTGGGTGTTTATCACACGTTGATGTGGAATAGGATTTTGCAACACGGCGGGAGGGGGTTGTTGCACGTATTGTTGTGGTGCCTGCTGAGGGGCAGGTTGTGCAGGAGAATGGGGAAGACTCCCAGAGTCTTTCAACCATTTGAAATCAGCGATGTGGGGGCAATGGTGAGTGTAATGACCGAACTCACCACAAAGGGAACACGGGAAGATGGTTTTAACATTATTTCTCCCTTGGCATTTGTTATTATTTCCCCCTTGGGGGTTTTGGTTCCCTTGGTTCTGGTTGCCCCCAGTTGGTTGGTGCTGTGAGGGTTGATTCCCGCCTTCACCTAGGTTGTTGTTATTCCTGTTCTGTCCTTTCTTCTTGGTATTGTTCGATGGATGAGTTGGGTTGGATGTATTCAACTGTTCAAAACTTTGGTATTGTTGAGCAGCAGAGGGTTGAACAAAATTTACCCCCGCATGAGGATGTGGGGGAGCCATGGGTTGTGGAGGACCAGGAAATGGGAAGTATGGATTTTGTGGTGGTACCGTTCCATAAGGTACATAGGAAGGTGTAGTGATTTCACTAGTACTATAAGCTGATGTTGAGGGATTACCACTGTTTGTGGGAATAGGTGGATGTATGGGAGGTGTCGGTGGTGGTCCACTGATGGGTGGAGGTATAGCAACAGGGTATGGCTGTTGATAAAGGGGTGGGGGGTAATAAGGAGTGCCCCCATATGCTGACGGGTATTGAGGTGTGACATACATCGGTGGTTGTTGGGGTTGTGGACCATGGTGTGTGGTGGCACCTATTAGTCTGTCTGCTGAGTGATACATCCCAGGTTTGTCTTGGCCAAATGGCATAGGTTTTGGAAGATCAAGAAGTACCATGTATAAGTATCCTGACTGTGCATAGATGAGGTCATATTGTTGGGCCTTACTGATTGCTTCCTCTTCGGATTGAGGGAAGGTGGAAGCTACATCCTTACCGAGGAGAGAGACAAGTGATCTAAGAAACCAGTCGAGACATTGTTGCTTGGTGGTTTCTTCTTTGCACAAACTACGCCGCCTACGCCACTCGTGAATGTGGTCAGCGATGTGTGTGGCTGAGGTTTGTTTGAAGTTAGATAGTAGTTCGAGACTGTTATCCACAATTTTGGTCATCGTGATAATGTTATGATAATGTTATGATTATGGAAAATCAAGCTCTTCATTAAGAACACTTTCCTGAGAAAAGTTACACTTGTCTGCTCCTAGAAATCATATTTTTCAAGAAGTTCGCAGGCTACCTATATACTTGCCTACGAGAATGCCTGATTCTCATAGGCTGCATTAGGCTGGAGTGCGAGGGGTTCGCACTGTACCTAATTGCCAGGGTGCGAACATCTTCTTAAAGAGTAAAAATATGAAGTTCTCGAGCCTTCTAGAAGGGAATCTTCGAGAAGAATGAGTTGGCTAACGAATGGTTATCTAAAAGCTGGCATTCCAGATATCTTGGGACCATTCCTATCCAAGTAACTAATCTATATTCTCCTATATATTTAGGGGAATGCTTATGGAAAAGGTTGGAAGCAAGCTAGCAAGAGAATGATTGGAGATTTATTGAAAGCCTATGTGAAGGACTGATGGTACAACAACTAGAGACAACAACAAGGTCATCAAAAGTAGTTGATTTTCTTCATGCATGAGCAAGTGTGTGTGTCAGAGCTAGGATCCATCGAAAGGAGACCTATGACATCAAGGCTCAGGTTGTAAGTTTCACTTTCAATTAATTCAATACAGTAATATGTCCCTTTCCCATAAAGATGATGTCACTTTATTACATAATTCCTTGATCATATGTATAGATTAGCTATTGGATATATTAATCTGCCTTTACCCCTATTGGTTTGTGTTGTTGTGATTTGAACGGTGCAAGAGCATTGGAGCAAATCTTGGAACAACAGAGACATACGGAAAGCGTTCATAAGGTATGTCCATAATCCTTATCTCTTATTTCTTTCAATAGGCTAGATCTAGGGAAAGTGTATTATTCTGTCCTGTTTTGTTCTAGATCCAGGTGGTTCTAGGGAGATCGATTCGTGTCTACACTTACGGATTTATCCTGAAACAAAATTGGCGACTCCACTGGGGATCTATTCCCTTTTTCTCTTTGGTTTTTTGAATTTTCTGTGGCCATTTGCTCTATTTTCTTTTTTCTCCTTTTTTGTCAGTGTCTGAGTCCTCAGGATATCCTGAGAGACCTTCTGGGTCTATAAGCCAACTTGAATTTTGCTTGCATTTTCAAAATTTTTATTATCTTCAGAAGTTCTCGAACTGTGTCCATTGACAACCTGCGACAACCAGTCAAGTTCGCACCCTGCATATAGGGTCCAGTGCGAACACCCCACACTTTGCTTCAAAGTGGCCTGCGAGAACACTATCTTCTCGCATTGTGTTATATTGCTTGCCTGCGAGAAAGATTTTGAAAATTTTGGAAATTGAGTATTGAATTTTTCAATTGCTCAGAATAGTTGAATTGTGTCTTTTTGGCTTATTAGGTCATTGACTTATACATCTCTTGCTGTAGTTTGCTTGCTTGAACAGATTTAGGGTTTCTAGGTCTTTCTTGCCCTTGGTAGCTTGACCTTCGTTTCTTGGCTCTGTTTGGCATTTTCTTTCTCTCTGACTTTAGGAGTTGAGTGTGCCTGATTGACTGAGAACCAGTGATTGGTGGAGAGTCAAGTGCTTGGTGTTTTCTCACTTGCTTGGTGGTTTGAAAGAACATTTTTCGTTTGCATTGAGAAGCCTCCTTGGTTTTCTTTTTGCTTTTACTTTCATTGAAAGTGTTGGTTGGGTTGTTATTATTGTTTCTTTATGGTTTGATTTTATTTTCTCGTTAATTAGAGTTCTTCTTGGAAAGTGAACAACACTTTCTTTCAAGTTTTTGTTTTTGCTTTTTCAAAGACATTGAAAATCAAATTTTAGAATCTTCTTGAAGTATTTGAAAAAGACATTTAGAGATTGTTCATTGATAAATGATTGTTTGCATCGGCATCTGAAAAGAAATTGTGCATTGCATTTAAATGATAGTACAGAGTTTATTTGGAAAATTTTCTCTCTCTCCCATAACTAGGATTCATGGAATGAAAAGGTTTATATTTCATCATTATCCTTGCATTATTTGGGTCAGAGTCATACACCATGAGTTTCACTTCCGTTACCTTTGAGTAAACAACAGCTTTTAAAAACATTGCGTAATATTAAAATTGATCTAGTAACTTTTTTCTAGGGTTTTTTTACACCAACATATTAGCTAGGCTAGTGCTTTGGAGTAGGAAGAGAGACACACTCTCCAAAAGCCCAAAAACACACAATATAATCTTGAGTTAGGGAGTGTTAAATTCCATTTGCAGCATATTGTCCTGGGATGCCCTTCTAACACAAGGGTCAAGCACTAGGTCTCATTGGTGTTGGCAGAGTTACTAACCCTGCTTTGTTGACATCGGTGTAGAGATTGCATGTATTACGGGGATCACTCCGAGGTATACCCACAATTATGAGTGGAAGCCTTTGAGTTGGTTTCGGTCTAGATACCCTGCCCTTGCGTGTGGATCGGACTGATGATTGTTCCCCCAGGCTGTACTATTGTTTGTGGTGACCTTAGTGGCCTATCTCTTTAGGTTCTTACCCAAGGTGACTGTGGAGGGGAAAGTCTTCACAGTACCTGGAATTGACGTTGATCAAACTCACTCGGGCTCCTTGGAGGGTATACCCACGATTATGTGTGGGAGCTTGCACCAGGGTGTAAGTCTGTTAAGCAGGTCGTCAACGTAACTTTTAAACCTTAGCCCCATCCCTTCTCGTCTCGTTGTTGCGATGTTGGATTTCATCACCAACTAGTGGCTTCGAAATTAGAAGGTATTGTTTGCTTGGTGATTTCTTCCTAGATTTTATTTACTAGTGAGTGTTGTTTATTTCTCGAAGTTGGCCTTAGGAATTTTCTCGCGGAACTTGTCACTTGTTTACAATTTCTCCCCCGCGGCGTTCTCGTAGAATGCAAGAATTATCTCCAGAACATCTGGACGATCCTCAACCTACTGGTACACCCGAGGGTTCACCCCATCAGAATGAAGTCCCTGTAGTTACTTCACCACAAGGGGAAACCAGTGAAGTTCCGGTTGTCACCACACCACTTCCACAAGTTGAACGAACTGACTCTCTCGACGATTTTCGAGTTACCAATACTATAGAGGACTATCGCGTTCATCGTGGTGAACGACCTGTTGGACGATTAAATCCTTCTGAAGAAACCATTATTACATCTTCTGAATCAACTGTTGGGCCTTCTCAAGGGGTAGTAGGCCAAGATCCTTTTTGGTTCGATAATCTCTGTCGAGTTCTTTTTGGTACAAAGTCACCCCCTGTCTACGCAATTAACCCTCCCGTGACTTCTGAGATAGAGAATACACCCGAGACTACCACTTATCGTTTTTTTATTCCTCCCAAGATGGCCCATCTCGCGAATACTACGAGTGTCCAAACCGGAATTACTGCAACTACTCTCCCTCCTATCAATACCCAGCGAATACCTGATGTCATCCCAACATTACCACCCAGTTACCATGCGTTGAATGCTCTGTTGAATCCTCCTAATCCAACACCTTCTCAAACCCCAGTCGGTTCTCCAGGTGGTCCTCCTTTTCCTGGGTACGATGTTCCTCATTTTATTCCGACACTCCCTCAGTTTCCTCTTGGTAATCCTAATCCTAGTGGTACTATCCCAACTATTGCACCAAATCCACAAATTCCCATTGGTGGACAGGGTGGTACAGTCCCTTTTCCTTTTCCCGGACACAACACAGTTACTACACAACCTACGGTTGGCACACAACTTCCGGGTGGAGCTGTACTTACAGTAGGGGGACCAACCTCCCCTTTTGGACAAAATATACCCCCTGAATTGGCCCAGTATTGGACTCAACTTCTACAGAACTTTCCTCAAAATGTTGGGGGGAAACAAGTTGTCCCTACCATTGGCCAACCTTATCCCAGGGTAACCAATACTATTTGGGGTTCCGGTCAGACTACTCAACCCCAGGTCCCTACTCAAACTCAAGGTTACAATCCTTGGGGTTACTATCCTATCCGCCCACCACCGAATCAGCCAGGGGTTTCCCTCTATGGACAGTCTTCTTATGCTCCTACCGGTTTGCCGATGGGGCTTCCACCCCAAAGCCATCAGTACCCGCAATTAAACCGACAGTTGTCTTTCCTTGCTACTTTGGATTTTCCAGATTTGTCTAGGATCCTAAACGATCCTATTCGTCACTCTCGTCAATGGCCTGCTATCCCTGCTAAACTTCCATCGGATATTTCGAAATTCGATGGCAAGCCAGGAGAGGACCCAAATAATCATGTCATGACTTTTCATTTATGGTGTTTGTCCAACTCTCTGATGGATGACTCCATTCGTCTTCGTCTTTTTCAATGGACCCTTACCGGTTCGGCTGCGAAGTGGTATATTGAATTGCCACGAGATTTCTTTTCTGATTTCAACACCTTAGCTATGGCCTTCCTCACACATTACCAGTTACCGATCCGTTACGATACTGGGACTGAGATCCTAACTTCTTTCAAACAAAAAAATTTTACTCACATCTCAGACCATATACATGAGTGGAGACGAAGACGACGTCTCATCAAACTTGAACTCCCTGATCAGTTACTAGCAGAGTGGTTTACGAAATATTTCGTGAATGAAATTGGTAAATATATTGCTATGGGTGGTGTTGTTACAGAGGATCAGGCTATAAGTCACGCTCAGTATCTTGATCTCGTTTATTCGCAAACGGGAACACTCTACGATTTACTACCTGAACTACCTCGTCCTGGTACTTCCAGCACTTCAACTGCTTCAGCTGCCTCGCATGCAGCTGATGGTGTGATTGGTACTACTCATACCCACTCACATTCCGTTTCAACCACAACCCCTAAATCCAATTCTTCTAATGTCCAAAGTGCTCCGTCTCCTGCTCCTCCTGCCGATAAAACCTCTGAAGTGAACGTTGTTCAATCTACACCTACCGGTAAGAATAAATCAAAGAAAGGGAGAGGCAAGAATAAGGAGAGTAAAAATAATAATCCAAATGAACAAACTAAAACCTCGCCTACTGATGACCAGTATAAGCGTAAGCCTCGATATACTTGCCTTATCTGTGGTGACGATCACTACATGAAGGATTGTCCTAGGCGTTCCGAAGTCAACAAGTTCCTTCAAGGAACGCCCAAACCCTCTACGCCGGC
>SNQJ01S0039622.1:187158-199187 GCA_010110895.2 Picea sitchensis | reverse complement strand
TTAAATTAATCTAGCATATTCGCTCCCATTTTTCAATAAATAAATTAACAATTTACATAACCATTTGCATAACAAGCTAAATTTATATAACAAATTGCATAACAGGTGGAATACCTCGTTCTGATGCTGTCTCCCTTCGCTTGAACCAATCCGCAACAAATTCGCAGCAGCTTACTCCTTCGACACCCCAAAACCAGCCACCCTACCGACCAGTACACCTGGCCCTAGGACATCTACGGACGTCCTAGCCCTCCGAGCCCAAAACCCCTCAGCCCCGGTGTGCACTGTAAATCCCACTGTTCTAACTCTGTATCAAAGCTCCCAAAAATCTCCTCTCGTAGACTGCATGAATGAATAATCCCCCCAAAATGAATCTTCCTCCTTCCCTTATGCCTCCTTCACCGCCCTCGCACCTTTACTCCTCACCAAACCCCTTATCCATACATTTATTTCTCTTTAATGGTCTTATCCTTTACTTAATGTTCATTTTACGTATGGGTTACGTTATCCCTTATGGGATACGTAACCCATTTAAACTTATATTTTATTTTCCCCCATTTTAATACATAATTAATCAATTACTTTAATTAATAATCAATTAATCACTAACCATTAATTTAATAATTAATCATTTAATGTCTCATTTAATAATTACTCATTCATTAACCCCTAATCAAGGAGTTAATCATACTTCAGCTAAGAATAATCAAAATAATTAATTAATAACTTGTAATCAATTAAGGTTATATAATAATTAATTATAATTTAGTTAATGTTTAGGATTATTTATGAAATTATTCACAGTAATAAGAAAAGGGTCATTACAGTTCATTCAATAGGCTAGATCTAGGGAAAGTGTATTATTCTGTCCTGTTTTGTTCTAGATCCAGGTGGATCTAGGGAGATCGGTTCGTGTCCGCACTTACGGATTTATCCTGAAACAAAGACCATTGTCATGGCAGATGGGTACTTGGAAGAAGTTCAAGAATGCTTTGGCCAATGACTCAAAGGTTGTGTGGGACCTTGATTTTTCTTCGACATACCATTTTGTCGATGGGTCAGTGAGTGTGCGTTGAAATAATCGCAGTCTAATGGAATCATCCATAATGTTGTTGGAGGAGTACCATAGGTGAAAGGTCATGACATGGTTGTCAGGGTCATCGCCTTCCTTTCCTTCAAACTATGGTATGTCTGAAGGTAGTTTGGTTGGATTTGCAGGCCATGTGGGATCATGCAATATAGGAACATTGGTGAGTTTAGTGAGATCCGGTATGTTGAGAGAGGCCAAATATGGCATCTGCAATGGGGGAGAAGGATTATCTCCGACCATAGTGTGTTGTGAACCTGACCCGTGAGGGGGGCTGGGTGGGTTGGTGCTCCCTCCTTGAGAGGAAGTGGGTCCCCCGCTTCCGTGTAAAGGAGAGCGAGTAAATGGATGACCTTGGGAAGTCGACCCAAGTAATGTAGAACCAATCAAAGTTGATCCTAAGATAGTAGCACTCAAAGGAGTGTGTGAAGGGGGTGTCGATAAGCGGACATGACCAGATACTCCCCCTAATATAGGAGGGAGGTTGAGAAAGCGTCGTGAACGACTGGGGTTCTGTGGTTCCCCTATGATGTCAGACTATCTGTGTGTATGTGGGCAAAAAGTGGTGAGAGTAATAGAGAAACAAGAGACTCTGCATTGAATGTTTACACAATATATATATCCAAATCAAACTATACTCAGATGTGCATCAAAAATGAGAAAGAAGAATATATGTGGGTAAGTGGGTTTTGTTCGCGTGGGGGAATAAAAAAAGAAATAAAATGCTCCTGTCCTAGAAGACGTAACGTCCTTCCTCTCAAATAGCACTGGACCTTCCAGTAGTACTCAACAGTGGGGTCTGAAGTCACCGGAAGAGAAACTAGTGAAGGATTAAATAATTGGTTATAATGAGGGGTAAAGGGGGAATATCCTAAAAGAGCTGGCGATATTTCCCAATAGCCACACAAAATCCAATCAAGGTGCAACTGTAGCCCACAATTGTCACCTGGGTAGATGTCCTAAATTTGGCCACTGGGTACCTCGGTCAAAGTGCGACATTTAGATTTTCGGCCTAAGAAATGGGTCACGGGATGGATCCCGTCCAAGAGGTGGGCGCCTCAAGGGGGGACGCATAGAACAACCGAATCTCGGCCTTTAACCCTTCACGGGTATCTCCCTACCTTATGGTGATTGGAACACCTGACTTGGAGGATTTTCAGTTCCCTATTTGACAACCTCTATGTTTTGACAATGTGAGAACCAGATAACGGGGAGTTATTTGGATGCCTATCCCCGAAATCCTACCTAAACTAAAAAATTTCTTTTGGCACCTCCTGTGGAGGAAAACTTAGTGAGTTTTTAGAAATATTTTAGATGTAGTTGTTTTGGGAGGTTGGGGGTGAAAACCAACATCGTTGATTAAAAATGGGAGTGGATAGTCCCGTCGAGAAAAGATGGGGTTTTTCGGAATCCCTTTGGAGGAAACTTACTTAGACTTCCATGTTTCAAGAAGACGCTATGTGAGTGATAAGTGAATTTTGTGTGTGAGTGAAAGTGTGCCAACTTTTAGTGAATTAGATGTCACCTTGCTGCATGTGGACTTCGCTTGGTCCTTACAAGAGTTTGATTACCTAATTAACTAAGTTCCTTTGGTACAACCTTGCGTAATTAAAAAGCCCTAGGAAGCTAGCATGTGGGTCCGTTACTATCCTTTTAACTCCCTATTGTGATGTAATCTAATAAAAGCTTGAAACTATCCTAGATTGAACATGTGGGCATGTATGGGCCCGTTACAAACCTTTAAACTTCCCTAGTGTTTTGATCTAAGAAAGCAAAAATTCAACCACTATCCTATCTTTGTAGCATGTGGGCATGTATGAGCCCGTTACAATATTAAGATGTGTTTGAAAAAGAAAACTAAGAGGGGTCCCAAGAAGGGTTGTTTTCCTCTCCTAAAGGTTTTAATGTTCTTAAGGGATATGAAATCGTTTCACAATCTTTTTGTGATTCTCAAGGTCGCTTGAAGGTGCGAGAGAAGAGCATACTAAGAGATTGTAACTCAACTTCTAGTCCCAATGTAAGTTAAATGTGATTAAAAATGATTTCCAACTTATATTGTAAGTCAAAACAAGCCATCCATGTGGCAAAAAGCAAAGAAGAGAAATTGATTTTATCCTCCTAAGTGCCTATGTGTGTTTGACTAACCCCTTTATATGATGAGGGGACTAAGTATGGTGCAGTTTTTAGAACATGCTTGACATCATTTTTAAGAAAGAAAATGGCCTTCCCCACATCTCAACAACTCTACAATGTGAATTTTTGAACAAATGCACGGGTCCCAGTGAAGACAGAGGCGCACAGAGCGCAGGCGCGGAAACAGAGATGAGTCCTAAAGCGCATGCACGCAGATAAAAGTTGTCACTTAAGCGCATGCGCGCACGATGCGCGTCTGTGGGGTAGAATACCCGCGCACTGGTGACAAGCGACCGAGAAAGAAAAATCTGGATGGATTTCTCTCAATTCTCCTTTGAATTGGATGGTTAGCAGGTCGGCTTAGGCCAGTTAGTGCACCTGCAAGTTAAGCAAACTAAAATAAGACCAAAATAAACCCAAATGAGGTAGGAATTTGATACCTTTCCCCAGCGGAGTTGCCAATCTGTTGCGCCTCTTTTGTCACCTTGGTGAGAAAATAAGAGGTGCTTGCAAGCTCATTTGGGTCTGCTGAGCAGGACAGCTGTAGAGGAAAGAGTTAGAGAAAGAAAAAAAAAACTATAATTAAGAATTAAACTAATAAAAACTAAAATCATGAGCATAGGGACATAGAGATAACAAGAACAAAAAGACCCATGTCACCAATGTTTTGAGGCTGATCTATTGATGAAAACAAAGCACCAAGAAGAAAGGGAAGGCTCTTGGACCCTCACTAGTAGCTCTTCTTACAACAAGAAAAATGGAAAATGGTGATGAAAGAAATCTTTGCAAATCCAATCAATGGTGAGATGGATTGCTCAATGTAATGGTGCCAATGTGCCCTTGTCAAGGATGGAGTCCTTAAAACAATATAGGCAGCATAACATTACTTAGAATTCCTTGAGAAAATGAGGTGCATTCATGGCTTTTTATAGCATTTCTTTGGGATTTTGTTCAACTGCTTTGTAGTGTGAAAAGAGGCCATTTAGGGAATTCTTAGGTCTTTGACCAGCCCACCATTTGGATCCAGCCCGGATTTGGAGGTCAAATCGGCTTGGGAGCTGAACCATAAGTGGTTGGGAGGCCGACCACATTCATAAATGCATTGTTTAGCAGGTGCGAGGCTTTTTGCGCTATCAGTCGTGCATCGTGCGCCTGTGCGCGATTTGTACATTTATGTTTCGCGCATGCGCGCATGTGCCCAATGTATGCAAAGCGCTCTTCAATTTTTCACTACTTTGTATAGTTTTTGACCTTTTCTTAATGTTGTGGTATTAATTCAAGTCCATGAATGACTTCATTACTGTTTGACGATGCTGAGTTCTTGTAACCATGTGCGGACGAAATTTCAGTGATAACACCATCATTGCACAACTCTTCTAAAAAACCATTTTTTGAAGGTGTACATGCCTTGCACCACTACTTCCCATGTGCACATGCTTTTTGAACCACTACAACCCTCGTACAGTCACAAAAAGCGCGAAAAATGAAAATTGCAAAGGGATACGGGTTTTCGAGCCGTTACCTAACCGTTTGACCGCCCATATCCAGTCACCCCAACCGTTACTATATTTTTGGCCTATAAAATAAGGTGTTGGGGTCCCATTCCAAAGAGAAGAATGAGAGAATATAAACTCTTCCCATTTCAGTATTCCCCCTTTGCCCCAATATTTTGCAACCACATTGTGAGTTTGAGCCAGAATTCCTTCTTCCTACATTGCAAACCCTTACCATTTCCCTAGAGAGAATTGAAGAGGAGAATAATACGTGGAAGTAATTGGTGCATGGTGAAGAGGAGCCCAGGACCGAGTTTGAGGATCAATTTCTGGTCTCATATTGTAAATGACTTTTGTGAGATTAATATAAAGAAATACCTTTTCCGTCCCGCCAAATGACATCTTAAATCTTTATGATTTGTTTACATTTTTGTTATGATGTCTAACCCACTAATCCATATATAGAATGCATGCTTGTAGTTTCTTTTTTGTCTTTTGGTGAATGCAGGTTCACCTTGGGAGGAGATCTAGAGTCGAGAAACAACTAAGAGAAAAGGGATCGACAAAGGATGCAGAGTTTAAGGTATGCATACCAGATCCCTATACTTTTTCTTTTATGTATGATTATGGGGTAACGACGGGATAGTTGTTAAAAGTAGGAGACTTTAGACAGTTAGCTCTGCCTGCACTTTATAACCCTAGTGTAGTCCATAGCGGGATTTTCCCACTATAAAACCAAGCTTTCAGGATTGGACCTAGAGAGTGGGGGAATACCTGGACCCAAAATTGAGATGGTATCCTCGCAGGTTGCCACTGTGTCATGCATTGTTCAATATGTATCCTAGGATCTGATTCTACACTGAATAGTTGTGCAACTTGAAGATCCATTTGCATCTCTGATTCTATATTCTCCTTATTCTAGAACCTTTACTTAATATATTGTGTTGGCACAGAGGAATACCCAAGGTTCAACTCCAAGAGTGCACCAATAAGACCTAACTACTGGTCCTTTTGGAAACACCTACGAGGTAGATGAAGTCTCACCCGAAGTAGCTATGAGGGGGTTGCAGGACAAATATGTCTACAACCAAAGGGGATATCAAGTGGATCCAATACAAGAACAATACAACATTTATATATCACTTACCAGCTCAGATCTACTCCACAGAACTATCTATCAAGTCTAACACAGTAATACCATGGAAATATATCAAAGGAGAAAGAAACAGTAGCAACCACACACAACACAAGATATACGTGGTTCACCTTCTCTCTAGGGATACATCCACAAAACTTTGATTTATAATATATTAATATGAAGCATACAGTTCTTGTCTGCGCTCTTAGATAGCATATCTTCTTTCTTCTCCTCTCTGTCTCTCCCCTTCCACAACACCCAACTACAAGATTGATCTTCACACCCAGCTGAAGATCTTACAATACCAGAAGGCTCTACACTCTTCTCTCTCACACAACAATAATCACTCATGCCAATAAAAAAACTAGAATGAAATCTCTTCCCTCATATAGGTTATTATTTATACATTACAATATCTCACCGACAACCTTAGGCCGAATCCTAGGTGTCAAAATCGTAGATACCAAAACCCTAGGTGTCTAAAACCCTAGGTCAACTTGACCCACATTTTCAGGGGTTCTCCAGCCTGTCTTTCCTTCCTTCCCGTGTGGTGCTCCAAAGCATCCAATGATGGATTTTTCCACTAGCTGAGTTGTCGATAATCCTTTTTCCGTACTGATCCTTCATCCTTGGTCTCCTCATCCAACAACTTTATTTCTCTTACTTCTCTCCATATTTTCTTCTCTTCTACTCACTTCGACCCAGTAACAACAACTGTGTCTTCCGTGCAGTTTGGATTCTTTCCTTTCTGCCTTAATATTCCCTTACTTCCATATCCAAGGGCCAACAGGCCCCCAACACTCACCTTTGACTCGTTCCGAGGCACTTCAGAACTGATCCTTCTATTTTTCTTTGACTTCAAATTACACAGGGCAACCTTTTCTTTTTGCTCTATGCCTCCTTTCCTTTCTTATGCAGGTTGTATTTTCTGTGTCTGGTACCCAGTTTCAACTACACTTGGTACCTAGACCCTTTTCCTCATGGTTTTACTGGGGGCTGCGAGGCAGTTGGTTGTGATAATATAATTTCAACTGTCTCCAGTTCACCAAACCTTCTTTCCATTCTCCATTCAAATTCTTCAACTATGCAACTCATCCTTTTGTAACATAGGAAACCTCATATGGCCCTATCCAATGCATTCAAAACTTCCCTGGATGTTTCATGAACTTACTATCATACATCAATACCAAATCACCTTGCTTAAATACCTTCTTCTTGATGTGTCTATCATGGTAGGCCTTATCTCTTTCCTTCTATACCTGCCGATGGAATCCTGCAATAAATATGTCTTCTTCTAGTTCAACCAACTACGCAAGCCTCTCTTGAACAATGCCAACATCATCCATCTCTGTAAAGGCAACGATTCTTAGGCTTTCTACCAAATATTCTATTGGGACAACCGCTTCGAGACCATAAACCAACTTAAAAGGGGTCTGCATTGTTACCTTCTTGCAAGTGGTTCTATAGGCCCATAGTACTGTCGGTACTCTTAAATCCCAGTCATCCTTGTTCACACTGCAAATCTTCATCAACGTTGTCTCCAAGATTTTGTTGAATGCTTCAACTATCCCATTCGCTTGTGTATGTTAAGGTGTTCTCTTCTGATGATGGACTTCAAATTCCTCAGTCAAGGCTTCAACTGTCTTATTGATGAAATGTGTGCCTTGATCACTCATAAAGATCTACGGGCATCCAAACCAGGTTATGATGTCATCAAATATGAAGTGCGCAAATGTGGTTTCTCTACATTCCTTAAATTCTCTTGCTTCAGCCCATCTCGTCAAGTAATCTATCATAGTGATTATGTACCTTTCTCCTGTGCACTTTACTGGTGGGTTTATAGGTCCCATGAATTCAATGGCCCATTTCACAAATTCTTGTAGGGTTAGATGTGGTGCTAAAGGAATTTCATCTCTTCTAGATGGTTTCCCAACTCTTTTTCATACATCACAGGCTCTGTAATAGTCCTTAGCATCTCTGTGTAATGTAGGCCACCAGAGGCCATCTCTAAGAACCTTTTGCATTGTTTCTTTCCCTACGTAGTTTCCTCCTACGATGCCTTCATGAGATTCAGTGAGGATCAATGGTCTCTCTGCCTCCATAACACACCTCCTTAATATCACATCAGGTCCCATATTGTATATTTGTCTATATATAAGTGAAAAGTTTGCAATGCGAACTACCAACTGTTTCTTCTGGGTGATTGTATACTCACTAGGTTCCATTCCTGTTGACAGGAAGTGGACTATCTCTATGAAGTGATCATCAATATTTCTAATGGCCAGTAGTTGTGCATATGGCAGTGTATCCTCCAATCTAGTAGGCTCTTCTCCATGTTCCAACATCGAAAGGTGGTCAGGTCCTTTGTTCATTCTTCCTGGATTAACCATGATCTCAAAATCATATTCTTGAAATAATAGAAGCCATATGCATATTCTCTCCCCCAACACTGGCTTGTTGACTAGGTATTTCAGCATGGAGTGATCAGTAAACATTTTAAAGTGTCCTCCCAGCAAGTAGTTGCAGAACTTCTATAGTGCATACACCATGGCTAACCCTTCTCTCAGAGTAGTGGTATAATTAATCTCATTTGTTGATAACTTCCTGCTAGAAAAGGATAATGGGTGGTCAATGTCTCCTATTCCCGTTTGTGCTAACACAGCTCCTAATGCAATAGAATATGCATTGACATGTACATGAAATTCCTTGCTCCAATCTAAAAAGACCAAAATAGGCGCAGTAAACATTTTATGTTTCAACATGTCAAAGCTCTGTTGGCATTCTTCTATCCAATGAAATTGATAGTCTTTCTTCAAAATCTTCTCCATGGGTGTTGTAATATGTGCATAGCCTTCACTAAATTTCTTGTAATATCCATTATGTCGCAGTGTAGTGCACATCTATTTGACTGAAGTAGGAGGGGGCATATCAACTATAATGGCAATTTTAGATGGGTCTACCAATAATCCCTGCTTGCATACAATATGACCTAACAACACTCCAAATGGTGAAAAGAAGATGCATTTCTTCAAGTTTAAGGCAATCTGACACTACCTGCACTTGTCCAACATTAGCCTTAGACATTCAATGTGATTTTTCAAAATACTGAAAACAATCTAATCATCAAAGTATGCTTCTAGAAATTTATGTAGGAACTTCTTGAATGCTGGTGAATTCTTCAATCCGAACGACATCACTGTATACTGGTAAGATCCCCATTTTGTTGCAAATGTGTTCTTATGGTGGTCTTCCTTGGCAATCTTGATCTAATGGTATCCTGAAAATCCATCTGTAAAAGAATATACCTCCTGCCCCCCTACATTATCTAACACTTCGTCAGTGAATGGCGTAGGGAATGGGTCATGCAAACAAGCATCATTCAACTTCCTGAGATCTATGCAGATCCTGATCTCTCATGTCTTCTTGTCTTATACCACCATAGGGCTAATCCATTCTGACTCTTCGACAGGTTCTATGATCCTTGCTTCCAACATTTTTTCGATCTCAATATTCACTTTCTCCTTATATTTAAGGTTCAATATGTAAGGTCTCTGTTTGAATGGTCTGGCATATGGTTTCAAAGTGATCCTCATATCTCCCATAGGCCCTTTAATGCCCTTGATATTAGTGAACTTGGTTGGAAACAAGTCCTAATATTCATGCAGTAACTCTGTAATCTTGTCAATAGTGGCAACATCCCAATAGTCTCCAACATTGGCAAGCTTCGGTGTTTGCTCTATTCCAATATTGACTTTATTGATCTTGATCGACTTTCCATTGAAGGGTAGCTCAAATCCTGGTCCTTCTATGTCTCTTTGGCCTTCTGTTTTGGGGATGTTCACCTTCCTAGGATCATCATCTTCATTAGCATTTATGTTGTAACAACCTTGTAGTTTTTGGAGGGGTGCAGTCCATTCATCCTCTTATTGTTCTAAAGGGAGGCTAGATGCCTCCTTAAACACTTTATGTCATACAATATGTAATTATTGTTCTACTGAAGGATATTTACTTTCGAATAAGAATGTATTTATAGAACTCTAGGTCATGCCTTCCCAATTTGCAGTGATGAGGAGCATTTCGGCTTGAAGATACCAGTTGATAGGAGTTGTGTCCAACATGTTAATGAATTTGTGCACCCGATTCTCTTGAGGAATGTTTCCCCATGCTTCCTTGCAACTTTTCACATGGTCCTTCTGTCAGCTTTGACCTGTGTACCTAATTTCCCAGCCTTCTACTTGCGCTGAGAACAACGCTTTCATCAAAGTACAACATTGTACCCAGTTTGTAATGTTGTCTTTGTCTGTCCCCCACCATCTTTCTAGTGTTTCTTTCAAGGCCTCTTCCATTTCCAACAACCTTTGTTTTGATGGTACAATTTATTCAAAGTTCAACAAGAATATTTCTAAAGGATTCAGACCATGAAAGGTGGGTAGGTTACTGATTGTTGTGTCGATCCAATGAACTTCTCTAGTTAATCTAGTGCATCACCTTGTTGATACTTCATACATTTTGTTCTGCCAGTTCTCCATTGCTTCTTATGAATCAGATGAACATGTGTTGTCACTTGGCTAGCTTAGGTTCCCATCTGTCGTAGGATTAATGTAATCATGTTGTCTGGATATTAATTTGTATATGTTTTCCAGTTCATATGCACGGTCTTCTTCTCTGATAGGTTCTATGTATCGCTGACCTTCATCAGGATCTAAGGGTGAAATGACCCTAAGGCCCTCTCCTTCAAAATTCATTCATCTTTTCTTTAAATAAACCACAGTGGAATTATTGAAATCCCAATCAATTCCTAATAACGCAGAGTAAGGAAAATTTTCATCAACTATCTCAATCACCTCAAAATATGCAAACGTCCTCACTCCATCAATGTCCACAGGGACATGTTCCAATATTCCAAAGGGGCTTACATCTTGTTGATTATCCATCCTAATCCTGATAGGGGAATAAATCAACTTAGGTTTTCCCATCAGTTCCCAGGTCTTCTTCATCATGACATTGATCTCCGACCCCAAGTCGAGGACCACAAAGTTTATATCATACTCTCCAATTTAAGCATTCAAGTGTAATTCTGTATTTTTTCTTATCCTTTTAGAGACTTGGTGTACTACTATATTTAGTAAGGGATCTATATTTCCTAGCTCATATTGTCTGATTAAATTTTGTAGTTCTTGTACAATGCTTTCATCCTAAATCAACTTAATACAAGTATATAAGAATTCCATGAGCTTTCTTACCTCTTTTCCTTCTTTTGGCAGAGCATACTAATCGAATGCCAGAGGCATTCCATATTCTCTTAATTATGGTCATGTCTTTGATGAAGAACCTTAGTCTCCCCTGAATTCTTTTCTTTCCTCCTCAAACATTTGTTTTTCTTACTTTGCATCAAAATTTTGTGTCTTCTCTACAAATTTCTTGACTCCTGATTCTTCTATAGTTTTTTCTTGGGTCATTTTGTCTTCTCTTGTAATAGTTCCTCCTATGGTGATAACAACGAATCTAGGGTCCTCTATGCGAGGTTTAGCGTATATCAGTTGCACTTGTGGGTTCTTCTGAGGTCCTCGTCTCTCCTAGAGCTTAGATAGCAACACATGACAATCTTCTATACATTCTTGAATGAACTGCAGTAGCTGCAAGTCATACAAGGGTTCTAAAATTCCCTTGCTAAGTGTCCTAGTTGTGCGTAGTTGTAACAAATGATCTATCCTCGACCTCGACCCATACCTCCTCCTCGTCCTCTTCCTTTGAATCCACCGCGAGGGTTGAAGTTTCCTCTTCTTGGAGAATTATACTGAGTAGTGTTTCCTTCTTTTTGTACTTCGCCTTGAATTTTGTATATATCCCTTGACCTTTTTTGCATGAGGTCATAAGCTCTACAATCCAAACCATCATACCCCACAGACTTACAGAACATGAAATACAGATTTGTGGGTTTCTGAACATATTTTTTCATGTAATAGCACTCACCAGGGCGATGTCTATTTCTACATACCTTGCACCAGGGTAGGGTGACTTGCTTCAAGGGGCTCAGAGCTCTAGAGGCCAAGTATTCATGAATTATGGGACAATGTTCCTTGTCATGGCCTTCTGATTTTCATATGACACACCAATTGTCTTCTCTATTATCTTTTCCCTTGTCTTTCTTCATATCTTCTACCTGCAGAGACAAACT
>SNQJ01S0039622.1:146621-177514 GCA_010110895.2 Picea sitchensis | reverse complement strand
ATAAGAATCCTGGATTACATTTTAAAACATCATGCATGAATGGAAGAATAACAAATGAATGTTGACCATTCTGATAATTGAATGCTAATGTGTAGAATGCACAGGTTCATGATTCATTATGAAATTGTTTTTTGGTATTGAAGCATGTTGGTGTATCCAAAATGTTAAGGTGAGCCTAACCAAGGCTACTCAAGGAAAAGAGAAGGAATATCCCAACAAGGAGTAAATTTCCAAAGCAAAGAAGGGGAAAAAGGGGAATACTTTTCTCACTTTAAAAACTATGAATTGTTTATAGAGTTCTAGGTCTTAAAAGAGCATATTTGGAAGCCAGTACAACTGGTGAAAGGAAAATAAACCCCTAAGTATGATTAAATGAATAGGCTTGGATGAGTCATGTTCAGTAAATATAGTAAGGCCTTGGAGTAACTGAAATGGAATGAAAGTCCCAGACTGTGTAGAAGGAGTTGGAAAGGGGGAAGAGCCCTTAACTCCTTTCTTGTTGTATATTATATTTTATTGGGAATGAGAAATTGGTGTGCTGATAAAAGTAAATGTTTTGAAACCAGAGTGATGATGTTTCTATGACTGTAGAAACAATTGAGAATTTTTTGTGTTTCACTCATGAAAACATTAAGGATAATGGGATGAAGTACCTATCTGAAAATGTTTTATTGAGTATAATGCTATGATACATGCATTTTATTTTACATAACAACTAATATATTTATGATGTATGATATGTGTAGAAAGGAATTGGAGATGTTGAGAAAGACAATTGCCAATGATGAAAAACCTGAAGCAAAGGATGACTATGAGAAGGATGTTGTTAAAATATTGTTGAAGGGAATTTACAAGTCCCCATAAAGCACCATTGATGAGGTAATATCAGAGAGGGTGATAGCAACCAGAGAAGGTATAAAAATGTCCATACCTATGTGGCATGAGGAATGAAGGAATTTGGTAAGAATTCATTCTAAAAAGATTTCATTATCTTAAAGATATGCAAATAATTGTGAATGGTTGTTGTATGCTATTGCTACCCAAGCAGGGTAAGGGGTAATATTTAGGAAAGAAGACTCTAAGAGATAGAGAGAGGAACTTTATGCTAGATAAGGATGATTTATAATCCTTGTAAGAAAATGCATGAGTAAAGAGTACCATGGTTACAATGACCAATCAAGGGAGATTGGGAATAATGGTGGTCATAGTTAGCACATTGCATGGAATTACTTCGAGGAAATACATGTTTTCATAAAGGGTAGAAAATTAATTTTCCATTGAGGAAGGAGTACCTTCCAATATTTTAATTACATTTTATAGGTGTTAAAGAAAAGAAAATTTGGGTGGCCATGAGTGTTGGCACCCTGGTTACTAATGAAGGAAGAATGCTTGGGTGCATTCAAGAGCAACTTTTTGTTTCAAGTGTACTGATTTGGGATCATGATCAGTCTATAGTAGGAAGTATAGTCCTGTTACAATAATGAATGAGAATGAATAAGCCCTATGGTGAAGAGGTTTGTTAATCTCTAACACACCTTCGCAAATAAAGTGTGGAAAACTTGAAATCAATGCAAGGGTGCATTGGGTGTGAATGTGGCCATGAATACTGACACATTGATTAAAGACATTTGATATTTGAATTGTGTTTGGAAAATTTAGTATGTTGAAAGGAGGAATACGTAAATAATGATATTTCCTTTTTATTTGTATCCTTGAATAGATGAAAATAACTTGGACTATTAGTATGCATATTTTTGAAAATATAAAGTGCAGGAAAACTAACAATTTGTTTGGCTGAGGAATGTTGAAGTTGCAGGAAGAAAAGGGTCTTGGATATGGAAGTGTTATAATCCCATAAGGAAGACCAATTCCTTGAAGAGAAAAAATGTGAAGGTTATTTCCTTCTTGAGAAAATGAATTTGATTGTTAGTATGCATAGTTATTAAATTGTTTGTGAGCCACTGCAAGTGTGCAATGAAAATATAGTGTTCATGAAAACTAACAATTTGTTTGGCTGAGGAATGTTGAAGTTGCAGAAAGAAATGGTCTTGAATATGGAAATTTTGTAAGCCATAAGAAAGACCAATTGTCTGCTGAGACAGACTACTATGGGAATAAAAATCCCATACTTGCGAATCTAGTTCCTGTGTGGAATAGATCTGAAAAACAAATTGTGGAATTTGGAAATTTGTGGGTGACAGATTTGCAAGAAAATTATGAATTTGAAATTGATGATAATATCTCATAATTTATGTATACATGTGATATAGGTGATACAAAAAAGATCTTTCTAGGGAGGACATGTGAAATCTATCAAGCTGGAAAACATGAAAAAAGATACTATTGAGACATGAGAACCCTGTGGTAAGACATGATTTCCCTAGAATATGTTGTGTTATGATAATAAAAGTCGGAGGGATGCCTCGACAAAGAAAGACTAAGGGATTCCTTGATTGTAAGGCTCAATAAAGTCTTTAGAAATATTCTTGTGTGAGAAATACTTGGGAAGGAAAGATGGATCACTCAAGGAACTATATACCAGAGAAGGGTATGCTTGAGCCTGGGCCTAGAGGGTGAGTGACCGCAAGGGAGAGGAGAATTTGATCATTATTATAAAATATCGATTGGGATCATACACACAATGGGTACGCCCAAGAAAAATAGTGAGCCAAGATAATAAGACATCCATGTGGATGCTAATCCATGAACTGCACAGATAAGTATTGTGCTAGATTTTTGAAAATTTTCCTCTTGAATTTTGCACAACAATGAAATGTTTTCGCATGAAATTGTGATTAATATGCTTGTTGTCCAAGTTTATTGAAGGCAGGTGACGAAGGCCAAGATTCTGGAAATCACCTGACCAAGAAAGAGAATCAAGATTCTTGAAACAACTGAATTATAAATACATGATAGGTGTTACAGAGAAAGAACATCGAGGACAATGTTCCTTTTTAAGGGGGAGGGGATTGTAACACCCTTGTTTCCCCTAGATTGTAATTAATCATTAATTATGACCACCATGTTATGGCATGGGAACAATGTAAATGTATTATTTTGTAGATTTCCAATGACTAACTGTGGGGGTGAAGCCTCGAAGTACTGGCCATGATATCACTAGAGGAAAGAGTGAGGAAACTGTAGAAAGGGATCATTAGTTAAAATGACACAAATTCTCTTTGATTAAATAATAATCTTCATCCAGATTCCAAGGAGGAAGAATTTAAGGAAATAAGGATAGGTGGTTGAAAAATAAACTACCCCCATGAATGGAAGCATGGAGGGTCTAGCAGAGGAAACAAAAAACTGTCATCTCGAAGTACCATAGAGGGAAGTTTTTCCTGCAGGCCCAGACTGACCTGAGTTTCCTTCTGACAGAGGGAAAAAGATAGGTTGAGAACCTTCTTAAAGGGGAGAAAACGCATGCAAAGAATACACATGAAGAAAGACAAGAAGGAGACACACTAGGAGAGGGAACGCGTGACCTAGATATGTAGAATAAAAGAGGAATAACATGTGAGGATCTATAACTAGGAAGAAGAATGGGAAGATTAAGATGATATCGTTACTGAAGAGAACAAGAGAAAGGATCTATGAGAATTTACAAAATAAAACACCTGATAAAAATGTCACGAGCTTAATGCTGAGGGAGAATCTGATAAACCTCACAGAGACAATGACAGAGAAAAAACCTCTGAGAAACTGCAAAGGTTCCCTAGTGATATCATGGCTTGGCACGGGGGTGGCCAAAGCACTAAGAATGAATTCCTATGAGACTATAGTTGGGTGGAGAGGCTAACACCCATAGTCAGATGGTCGACTATCAACTGTAATATATAAGTGTTGTGTTTACCCTGTGCACTTAGATTGAAATGAATGTTTTGAATGTTTGAGCTTACTTATCTATGAGTTAACTGGGTAATGTTATGTTATATACTTTCAGATTTATATTCATGTGCGTTCATTTCATAGTTGAAGGAATGAACCTTTGATATTCTATAAGTTTCAAATTATTTCTCTTTTGTAATCCTGGTGCAATGAATACACATATGCCCATATGAGTATATGGGATCAAAGGAGATATTCATGCACAGTGTGAAAAGACAACACTTAGTGAAGCATTGAAAGGTTCTCATAGTGAGAAAGTGCAAGGAATGCATGGGAAACATTCATAAGTATCAAGATCAGGAAAGATAGCAATATTTACGTCCTGAAAGGGAGGATTCCTATATTTGGAAGACGAGTGGACGAGATCTGTTTGGAAGGAACCAAATTTTTTCATGACCATTGGGTTTGGAGAAGAAGCATGATGGTTAACCCCTCGAGTCTTTCAGACTTTGTGAGTTCGAGGGATCCTATGTGTTCATTGTAAAGGAGACTAATTCTCCACAGTCCCGGAGCTAGAAGTTAATTTGGGTCATTGGTAGTAGAGGGACACATGGTCCTCAGATCAATGGTTATACATAAGTCCAGTTCTTCGGAGGAATCAAAATACAATCACAAGAGCGTGAAATTTTCATGAAGCTACAAAGGCTGGAGAAAATTCAGGCTGTTGGCATTAGGTGCACATGGCGAAAGATCGAGTGTGATTCTGAGTTTTACACTCCAAAATATCTGAGGTTTGTTGCATTTTGGGTCTAGAACTCCTGAAGGCCCGAAGGCCAGAGTAGATCTCGATTGCCCATCGTAGAGTCCATGTGGACCGTTGATCATATTTATCTGCATGTTTGGAGTTTGGAACTCCGGAAGGAAGTGTGGTTTGAGGTGAGGAAACCTTCAAACATCGAAGTTGTGAAGTGACGTGAAACTTTGATTTGAGAATGCATTGGGATCCCTCTGGTCCGTTGGATCCAGAGTACATTCATCACTTCGTAAAAGTGTTACTTCAGGAGGATGACGATGTCATGACATTAAAATCCCTGAATGTCAGAGCTACGAATAAACGTGAACCGTAGATTTAGAGACCCTTTGGGATCTCTCATGACTGTTAGATCTAGACCATGGTCAACCCAACATTGACCACTCCAAGAGAAAGGAGGATGTCATACCATGAACTCCCCAAATGCTGAAGTTACGAAGTAATGGAGGCCATAGATCTAGGGATTATGTGGACCCATGAATGACATGCCGTGTGTCACCTGGGTTCATATGTTTCACAGATCCTATAGGCCCATTAACATGTGACAGATGTCACGCACTAAAGGAGCAACATGGAGATATTTTGGGTTTCTTCAAAACTTCAGGATTTTGGAACTCTGGGAAACTTGGGATGTTAGAATGTATGCTCCCAAAAGGGACGAAGGCCAGAGCTACGTGGCACAACCTTGTGAGTTCGATAATTTGAGACTCTGAAGGATATGTGCATAGAAGAGAAAGGGGATGTTCAACGTCGAAGCACCAAACTCCCAACGCCCCTACAAATTATGTGTAAAATGAAGATCAAATCCCACTGTTGGATTGAACGGTGGACAAACCTCCCCGTGGATGTAGGAGCTTGGGGATAATATGAGTGAGGTGGAGCCACATGGGTGCCACGTGACCCATGTCTGATAAATTCCCGAAGAACTTCGGGAGGCCATAACTTGCAACCCAAAGCTAGGATTTGATCCCGGTAGCAGTCGTTAGAATGCTATAGATGAGTACAATATGATGCATACATCAGACAAGGGATTCAAGATGTTTAAGGGAAGTGAAATTTAGATTCCCCATTCCTTAGAAAGGTACTTAAGGGGTTGGGTGTGTTACACATTTAGGCCATGGTGTCAAAGAAAATTCCATCGTGACGACCTCTTTTTTTGTATTTGTAATATCCCCAACTACGATAGGTGGGAATTTTTTTTTGTCCCAAATTTTGTTATTTATTCTTTTGTAAATGTGCCAAACACTTGTATTAATGGTGTTACTAAATTCTTAATTTTTTTTTTCTCAAATAGGGATATTGTCAAACCTATTGCATGCATCCATTGTTGGGTATGTGTTATATTATTTGCACGAGTAGTAGTGTCTGCATTGTGCTAGGCGTGTAGGGGGTCTCGTGGATAGTGCCCCTGATAAAAAAAAAAATCCTCGGGAAACGTGTCACATTTTTTCCTGATTTTTCGTGTTGCCTCGATTTTCATGTCCATTGTTGGGCAGTTTTTCGACACATGGTTTTTTTCCGATGGTTTTCTATTTTTGGTTAAGGAATTAGGGTTGTTGACTAATCCNCAAACCTATTGCATGCATCCATTGTTGGGTATGTGTTATATTATTTGCACGAGTAGAAGTGTCTGCATTGTGCTAGGCGTGTAGGGGGTCTCGTGGATAGTGCCCCTGATAAAAAAAAAATTCCTCGGGAAACGTGTCACATTTTTTCCTGATTTTTCGTGTTGCCTCGATTTTCATGTCCATTGTTGGGCAGTTTTTCGACACATGGTTTTTTTCCGATGGTTTTCTATTTTTGGTTAAGGAATTAGGGTTGTTGACTAATCCAGGTCATTGGGTTAGGGTTTTGGATTTCGTTGGCTCCTATATGTATATTTTATTGTAAACAATGTATTACAATGAATGAATATAGAATACATTGGTTTTCCCAGTTTGGGTTTCCAGGGGAAAACTCTCTGTGTAATGTTTGTATTTTCCATTGTATCTTTTTTGTTCTTTTACTGAAAATATGTTTGCAGTAAATATTGTACAAGGTTAAAATCTACATTTCGTATCAGATATTTGTTGGCTTCAGGTGGACTCCTTTGTGGTCAAGGGTTTGTCTTGGGACTTTGATAATCCTTGTTATAAGTGGGAGATCTATGGTATTGATTTTTCAGGTAAAAATAAATGGCGAGCAATTCGAAAATGGAGATCGAGAAGTTTAATGGGAAAAGTTTTAGTTATGGAAGCTCAACATGGAAGATCTGTTGGTGGATAGAGATTAGTGGATCATGGTGGATCCAAGTACTTCACTTATAGGAATTTCAATAGATGAATGAAAAAAGTTGGATCAGAAGGCAAAGTGCACAATCTTACTATGTCTCTCAGATTCAATATTACTAAATGTGTCAAAGGAAGATACAATGAAGGATTTACGAGATAAGTTAGGGAATTTGTATCAGTCTAAGTCCCTAGTAAATAAAATATTCCTGATAAATAAGTTGTATAACCTGAGGATGAGAGATGGAGAATCGGTGGAAGAGCATTTGAATGCCTTCAATACTATGGTAAGTCAATTAATATATGTTGAGATTAAAATTTCAGATGAGGATAAGTGTATTAGTTTACCGTGTTCTTTACCAGACTCATGGGATATTCTGGTTGTGGCCATAGGTAGTAATATGACTACCTTGGATTTTTATGAAGTGGTCTCATCCTTGTTGTCGGAGGAGATGAGACAATAGAATATGGAAGGACAGAGTATAGATGCATTATTTGCAAGAGGATGCTCCTAGGAAAGAAATAGATCTAAGTTCTCAAGTGGGATATCTAAGTCTAAGGGTAGATCTAAATCTCTCAGAAATTTTGTAAAGGTATGTTGGAGATGTGGAAAAGAAGGGCACTACAAGAAGCAGTGTAGATCCAAAGTTGAGAAAAAGAAGGGATCTGAAGAATCTCCTTCTATAGAAGAAAAGACCTCCAAGGAAGAAGGAGAGGATGTGTACTTGGCTTCTTCAAGCACACATGCATATCATGAGGCATGGTTGTTTGACTCAGGTGCATCCTTTCATATGAATCCCCACAGGGAGTGGTTCTGTGAATATGAAAGGTATGATGGAGGTAATGTTTTCCTAGGTGATGACTCCACAACCAGAATCATAAGTCGAGGAAAATTCAAGTTGAGGCTCATAGATGGAAGGATTAGAACATTACCTGATGTTCTGCACATCCTAGGATTGGCCATAAATTTGATTTTTGTAAGAAAAATGGATGATGCAGGGGTAAAAACAATATTTGAAAAGGAAACTTGTAGGATGGTTAGAGGAGAAATGGTGTTTTTGAAGGGAGTTCAGTTTGGAACTATGTATAAGATGCAAGGAAGCACTATTAGCGATGGGTGTAATAGTTCCATTGTTCCTGGTATTGGAGTTGAAGAATAAATAACTTCTATAGTCTCCAGAGAAAAGTTTATTTTGTGGCATCAAAGACTGGGGCATATCGGAGAGAAGGGTCTTTGACTACTACATGGTAAAGGTATGGTTGAAGTTATGTGTAACTTCTCTTAGGATTTTGATTTTTGTGAACATTGTGTATATGGGAAGCAGAATCAGGTAAGATTCCCCTTTGGTGCATCAAGGGAAGAAGGAATTTTACAACTAGTTCACAATGATGTTTTTGGACTTGTGTGGTCCCATCATTGGGAAAATCTATGTACTATGTCTCATTTATAGATGACTTCTCAAGGAATACTTGGATATATTTCTTGAAGAATAAATCTGAAGTCTTTGACAAGTTTAAAGAGTTTAAGGCCCCTGTTGAGAATCAAACAGAGAAAATAATTAAGGTGTTGAGGATAGATAATGGAAAAGAGTTATGCGGGAATGAATTTGAATAATTCTGTAAGAAGTACGATATAGAAAGGAAGAATAATACTCCATATACACCTAAGCAAAATGGAGTCACAGAAAGGATGAAAAAGATGTTGATGGAAAAATCAAGGTGCACGTTGAGTGGTGATGGGTTAGGGAAAGAATTATGGGCAGAGGTAGTGGGTACTTCATGCTACCTGGTTAACATATCGCCCTCATCAACGTTGGATGACAAGAATCCATAACAGGTATGGTCTGGTAAGAAACCTTCTCTCACACATATCAAGGTATTTGGTTTTGATGCATATGTTCATGTTCTAAAGGAAAACAAGAGTAAGCTAGATAAGAAGGCTGGAAAGTGTATCTTTATTGGATATAAAGTTGGTCTAAAAGGTTATAAGATTTGGAACCCAAAATCTAAGAAGGTAGTGTATAATGAAGATGTGGTATTTAGATAAATGAAGGATGTTGTTAAACAAGAAGTCCTACCAAGTAAGTAAGAGCCAGAGAAAATGGAGTTTTATTTAAAGAATGATGAATCAGACTCTACAAAAAAACAAGAATCAGAAGAAGAATATCCTCATACTCTAGTATTGAGGAGATCGGTTCAAGAAAGAAGGCTACCGGAAAGGTCTACTCCATCTGATTTATGTTCAAATTTTTCTTTGTTTATTACTGATGATGATCCTAGAACTGTCAGGGAGGTAGTGGATTCAGAGGATGGAAATATCTTTAAAAAGTCCATGGAAGAAGAAATGGTAGCCTTGGATAAGAATGAGGCTTTGGATCTAGTGGATTTGTCGACTAGAAGAAATCCCACTAGCTACAAATGTGTATTTGAAAGGAAGTTGAATGCAGAAGGAAAAGTGGAGAAATACAAATATCGGTTAGTAGCAAATGATTATTCCCAGGTTGAGGGAATTGATTTTGGTGAGATTTTTCTCTTGTTGCCAAGTTAACCTCTATACGATTTATGTTATCTGTCGCTGCTGCATTTGATTTTGAAGTAGAAAAGATGGATGTGAAGACAACATTCCTACATGGGGATCGAAGAATAAATATATATGAAGAAACCAAAAGGATTTTTTGTTAAGGGAAAGAAGGAACTGGTATGCAAACTGAAAAAGTCCGTGTATGGTTTAAAAAAATCACCAAGTATGTGGTATAAAAAATTTGATACTTAGATGTTGGGACTTGGTTTCAAAAGAAGAAAAGAGGATCATTATGTGTATTTTAAACTAATTGGTGATCATTTGATTTATTTAGTCTTGTATGTGGATGTCATGCTGCTAATAGGAAACAACAAGGAGATTATCCAGGATGTGAAAACTCAATTGTCCTCTAAATTTGACATGAAGGATCTCGGTGCTTCAAATTTCATTTTCAGCATGGAAATTAAAAGAGATCAGAAAAAGAGGAAACTCTGGTTAAATCAAAGAAAATATGTCGAGAAAATATTGCAGAGGTTTAATATGAAGGAATGTAAACTAGTCAAGGTTCATATTCATGTTGGTGTAAAGTTATATGTAGATCAGTGTCCCAAGACACAAGAAGAGGAGGAGGACATGTCTTGTGTTCCATATGCGAGTGAAGTTGGCAGTTCGATGTATGCAATGGTTTGTACTAGACCTAACATTGCACATGCAGTGGGAGTTTTGAGTAGGTTTATGTCAAAACCAGGGAAGGAGCATTGGACAACAGTAAAAAAGGTTTTCAGGTATTTGTGTGGCACTTCTAGCTATGGATTGTGCTACCAAGGAAGATCGAGATTCAACACAGTGTTGGATATACATGACTTTGTAGATGCAGACTGGGATGGAGATCTGGATAATAGGTGATCTACAAGTGGGTATGTATTTAACATGTTTGGAGGAGCAATAAGTTGGATGAGAAAAATATAAGTTGTAGTGGCACTTTCAACTACAAAATTTGAATACATGGCAACCACTCATGCAAGTAAGGAAGCAGTATGGTTACAAAGATTGTGTTCAAGTATTGGGTTGGTACAAAAAGTTGTAAGGATAGATTTTGACAGTCAAAGTGCAATTTTTCTGGCAAAGAACCCAACTTATCATTCAAAGACAAATCATATTGATATTCAATATCACTTTGTGAGAGATATGGTTAAAGAAAATAAAGTATTGTTGATGAAGGTGGACACTTTGAATAATGTTGCAGATTCATTAACAAAATCTATGAGCACTGAGAATTTCTCTTTGTGTAGAGGATCCATGGACATTTCTACCCTGGATTGTTGACTATGTAATATTGTAACCCCCTATATGCAGATAAAACAACAAGTGGGATAATGTTGGGTATGTGTTATATTCATTGCAACGTTGCACTGGACATGCAGGGGGGTTTGAGGGGGGGGTGGTGGTGCTAGGACCCCCCTTGGGGCATGTAGAGGGGAGAAATCCCCCTACACGGAGGTTTCGGGGAAGTGCCCCCGAGAATTTTTTTTCCTCGGTAAACATGACACATTTTACCTCATTGTTTGTGTTTCGTCGATTTTCATGTCCATTGTTGGACAATTTTTTGGCACATGTTTTTTTTCCAATGGTTTTCTATTTCTAGTTAAGTAATTAGGGTTGTTGACTGATCCAGGTCATTGGTTTAGGGTTTTGGACGCTGCTAGATTCTATATGTATATTGTAATGTAAAAAATGTATTACAATGAATGAATATAGAGTATGTTGGTTTTCCTGGTTTGGGTTTCCAAGGGAAAATATATCTGTGTAATGTCTGTATTTTCCATTGTATTTTTTTTTTGTTCTTTTACTAAAATTTGGTTTGCAGTAAATATTGTACAAGGTTAAAATATTCATACATTACACATAAAATAGAGCAGACAACTATGGCATATTATTATGGATGGAAACCCACAAATATCACCAATACAATGATAACTAGTGGTTTTAATAAAATCTATAGAATACTCCTAAAAAGACACATCTAATGACTTCTAGAAAACTCCAAAACATACTACAGAAAAAACACAAATAAATCGTGGAATGATCCCAATCTATGATGCCCACTGCTCCAAGGCTCTCCAAGCCCTACACTGTTATGCTCAAGTAATTTTAGCTCTACAAGTGACCCTCCAATATTTGTTCCAACCCTCATGAAACCGATATGAAATGAATTTTTTAATCCCTGATTGAAGAGGTCCTCATGGGATGACTTTGGTACATCTAACAGGTCCTTGAAGAACAACTTGAGTTCAACTCACGGGGGTGTCTCCTTTCATTGTTTTCTTGAATCCCTCCTGACACCTACAAATTCTATGATCAACCTCTTACACAAAATGTCGTGAATCCCCTGCATAATCCAATATGTCCCCAAACTCTCTCTAAGATGAAACTATCACAAAAATGAACTCAAATAAGGATTATGAATGGATTCGTTTTCTTGTCTATCTAGGGTGGATATTGCACCACTGAAACTAAACTAAAATAGAAGGTTCTTTCCAAACCCTAATGAAAACTTGGATCAAATATCACATCAATAATATATCAGGTCATAATCTGAAGAGAAAGGTTACCCCTATAATTATCCTTCCTCTGGGCCTTCTAGATCTTTCCCCATTTGACCAATTCAAAACCTCATTTTATTTTCCCTCCAATTTCATTAAAATATAATTATTTGTTTTATTTAATGTCACTTTAGGGTTTGTTATTCTTTTATCCTATTGACACCAAATAAACCTTCTTCACTTCATTTTTTCTTGTTGATTATAGCCTATGGGAGTCATATAGTCCATTAATTCATCCTTTTTCATGATCAATTGGAAGGGGACATAACCATCCTCCATTCCTAAGATTGCTTGTCCTTAAGAAAATCTAGATCAGGGTGTTATAAGATCTGATCTCCTTCTCAAGTAACATGTTCTGCAGGAAATCCTCTCCAAAAATCCAAGTACTCTCGAATGACCTTTCTCTTCATCCTTCATTCCTTGACATAAAAAATCCTCTCAAGAGCTAGAACCAACTACCCTTCCTCGTCTAGTGGAGGAATATATATCAAAGTGATGAATTGATGTCCCAATGTCTTCTTGAGGCAAGATACATGGAAGGTGTTGTCGATATTTCTACCCTATAGTAGATTTAGCTCATATTCCACCTCCACAACTCTCCTTATCAATCTGTAGGGTCCATAAAAGCAAGAATTCAACTTCTTTGCATCACTCTTCTTCACCGATGATTGTCTGTAAGGGAGAAACTTGAGAAAGACTAGGTCCCCAACCTCAAATATGCACTCCACCCTGTGCCTATCTTCATACATCTTCTGTTGATTCTGGGTATCCTGCAAATTTCCCTTCATGAATCTCAAGATGTCTTGGCTTTCCTGCAACCAATATTTGTCCTTGCGAGCTCTTCTCTCTCCAAACTCCAAATCCACAAAGGATAGAGAATCATAGACATACAATTCCCTAAATGGGCTCATCTCGATGGACATGTGATAAGTGGTATTGTAACAATGCTCCTTGAGATACAACCACTTTATCCATGGCCTCTACTTCCTAGACACATAGTTCCTTAGGTACCACTCAATACATTTATTTACTATCTCATTTTTGTCATATTTTTGGAGGTGGTAGCTAGTACTAGGTGTCAAATCTATCTCAGATAACCTGAAAAACTCCTACCAAAACACACTAAGAAACCGGCTCTCCCGGTCATTGACTATGTTCCTCGAAATTCCATGGAGTCTGAACAACTTCCTAAAGAATAGATATGCTACCTGAGATGCATTGTACTTTGAAGGAATGGAAAATAAGTGCACATATTTAGTCAATTTTTCCACTACCACATATATACAGTCCCTTCCCTGCATCTTTAGTAATTTTATGATGAATTCCACGAAAATTTTATCCCACTTCTTCTCCAAAATCAACAATGGTTGAATAAATCCTCCACGATATGTAAACTATGACTTGTTCCATTGGCAAGTCATGCATTCCCTCACATGGCTAAGTACATCCCCCTTAAGACCCTTCTAGGAAAATCTCTCCCTCACCTTCCTGTAGGTTTTTAGATACCCCTTGTGCCCTTCCAGTGGCACCTCATGTGTTTCCATCAAAATATTATCCTTGAATTCGGACTAAGGGAAAAGATAGATCATGTATTTGTATTGGATGATGTCATCCACTACCCTATACCTATTATCTAAATATTTCCCTCCATCAACTCATATGAGAAGGTGTTCTAATACTGGGCATGTGATCATCACCCTCTTCATTTTTTCGAATGAAACCTATGCATCCTCTAACCATCGAAACACTCCTTTCTCAGTGAGGTCTTTCAATGGCACAACCAATTGTGAAAATCCTTTCACAAAGTGCCTATAATAACTGCATATCCTGAAGAATCCTTACATATCTATGAGTGATATGGGAGTGGGCCAATCTAATATGCTATGTATCTTCTTTTGATGCACCTTTACTCCTTCAACACCAATGAAATTCCCCAGATAGAGGATCTCTCTCAACCCAAATTCACATTTTTCTTCCTTGGAAAAAAGCGGCTTCTCCTCCATAATGTTGTGAATCCCATCCACATAATTCAGATGTTCCTCCCACATTATGTTGTAGATAAGAATATCATCAAAGAATAATAGTAATAATTTCCTTAACTATTTGTTGAATATATGGTTCATACAATACTGAAAGGTGTTTGGTATGTTAGTCAAACCGAAGGGCGTGACAAAAAACTCATAGTGCCCATAGTGACATCTGCATGTTTTTTGTGAATGTCCTTCTTTGTGAACCGAATATGATGGTAGACCAACCACAAATAAACCTTTGAGAAGTATACTTCCCCATGAATTTCATATATAATCTTTTCAATCCTGGGCATTGGGTAATGGTTTTTAACGGACTTCTTATGTAATGGTCTTTATTTTATGCACATACACATAGTTCCATCCTTCTTCTTCACTGGTACAACTGAAGAAGCGAAGGGACTAGATCTAGGCTTGATATGTCCCATATCCAACAAATGTTTTATGGCCTTCTCAACTTCATCTTTGAATTTCTTCAGATTCCTATGGGGTGTGGTGATCACTATTTCCCCCCCTTATTCTAGCTCAATGACATGATCAAAACTTCTGTTTAGAGGTCCCCCTACTAGTAGCATCCCGAACACCTTATCGTGTTTCCCAAGCAGCTCCTATGTTTCCACATGATAGTTCTCGTGATCCTGGGATGGCTTCTGGTGGGTGATCAAACATTATACTACACATGTCACATCATCATTCCTAAATATGGCCTCCATGCGTTTGTTGGAAATGGTCATGGGTGCTTTTGATGACATACGTCTGAGAATCACTCACCAACCTCCTTTGTCTATGAAATCCATCCACATGATATGATAATTCATTTTTAAATATCCAAGGGAATATAACCATTGTACTCCAAACACCACATTGGTTTCTACTAGATCTGCCACATAAAATTCATCGGTCAACGTAATCCAACCCTTGGATCCTATGAGTAAAAGTCATGTTGTACTCATATGCCACCACGATATTGAATCCTTCAAATTCCACTATGGGAATTTGTCTCCTCTCCACCAGTGTTGCATCGATGAAATTGTGGGTGGTGCCACCATCAATCAGAGTGATAACTTTCTATCCCTACATGATACCTCTGATCCTAAAAGTATAATACTTGGGAACTCCTGAAAGTGTGGAAATGGTTTCTTTCTTGACTCCTTCTTGTGGTGGCTTCTGTTAGAAAATTTCAATATGATGTGGCTCTGCCCCACCACTTCTTTTTCCATTGTCCTATGTATGAGATACCTCATCTACACTATCATCCTTCTCATTGGAATGCACCTCTATGTAGTGTACTTTCATTTTTCCCATGCAACAATGTCCCAGTTCCCAAGGTTCTTTACAATTATGGAAAATATTATTCCATATTATCTCTCTCCGAGTCTCCTCATGATCCATCTTATCCTTCCCTATCCATGGTTTTTGGGGAGGCTTTGTCACCTAACCCTTTTTTGGCATACATGGTTTCACTAGTGCGTTCTTGGATGTTGTGTCTACCATATCCCGAGTCTTCATGATGGTTTCATGTAATGTGGGAGGTCTAAAGGCCTTCACCCAACCTCGAAATGTTTCAACTAAAACCTTTTCAACAACATCACCAACTTATGCTCAAAAATATTGGTCACCATTATTTCCATCTTGTGGAATTATGTAATGTATGCACAAATTCCCTAAAGTGGATCTCAAGGTCTTTCCTATTGAAACAATATATCAACCCCTTGGGTGAAATCCTCATATGATGTAATGTTGGCATGCCCCAATGTTAGTATTATATGGTAACATCACTCATTAGCCTCTCCATCCAAGTGTAGAGTGGAAAATTTTATTTCCTCTTCCTCTGTCATCAAGTTAAGATAGAAATAAGTGTCCAACTTATGTATCCATGATCAAGTTGTTCCCCTGTCATATCCATCAAATGAGGGGACTTCGATATTCCATATATTTCACATAAGACCATAATTTTTATGATATGGTGCTCCCATGGTCTATTCCTCATCTTAAGGTTGTAGTATTTGTTGTTAGACATTTTTTCCTGGATTGCCTCTGCTAGTGAGTGGTAATCTTTGTGGTAGTTAGAGACCTCGTCAACTGGGTCCAACTAGAATTGCGCTCCTATAGGTTGTTACATAAGGAATGGGGGTAAAAATGGTCAAGGTGTCCTCCTAATCCATGTCTATAGGAAACTTTGTGCTGGAATATGGGTATTGCTACCCTTTGCATGAGTTTTTCCATGACTTTCATTTGGTCCCATTTTCCCTTGTTGTCCTACCATTTGTACGAGTTCCACAAGGGTATGCTACTGGGTCCTAATAATATCATCTCTCCTATGGGAATATTCTTCTTGGTTCTAGTTGACATCCTCCTGACCCTTGTTCAGTTGATTTAGTAGTCTGAGCACCGATTTTGTTATGATCTCCTGGTTATCATCCATGTTTCCTTCTAGTTTTGACTCTGTTTGGTTTTCCTCTACCTCTCTTTCAGGTGAAATTTGAGAAGGTTGTCCACACCATTTCTTCCTAGGAATCAATAAAATCATAAGCTGGAAGAGTTACCAACTCTGATACCATTGTAATGCCCCCAACTAGACTAGGTGGGAATGCTATTTTTTCTGTCCCAAAAATTGTTATTTATTCTTGTGTAAATGTGCCAAACACTTGTATTAATGATGTTTTTAACTTCTTACAAACAGTTTGGTCAAATATGAATATTTTTAAACATATTGCATGCATCCATTACACAAAAAATAGAGAAGATAACTATGGAATCTTATTATGGATGGAAAAACCCAAAATCTTAGAAATACAATGATATCTAGTGGCTATAATAATAGCTACATAATACTCTTAAACACATATATTTGATGACTACCAGGAAGATGAAAAACCTACTACATAAACAATACAATGAAAACATGGAATGATGTTAATCCATGGTGTCCACTGTTCCAAGGCTCTCCAAGCCCTACATCATTTTTCTTCAGTAATGTCCACTCTACAAGAGGCCCTCCAATATACCCTACAACCCTCATGAGCATGATATGAACTATCTGTTGCAATCCATGATAACAAAGGTCCTCGTAGTATGACCATGGGATGTCTAGCAGGGCCTCATGAGACAACCCGAGTTCAACCTTCGGGGGTGTCTCCTTTCACCATTTTCCTGAATTCCTCCTAACACCTATACATTATATGATCAGACTCTTCCAAAAAATACCACAAATTCCCTTCACAAGCTGATATGTACCCAAAATCTCTCTAGGATGAAACTAACACCACAACGAACTCAAATGTGGATTCCAGATGAATCCTCCTCTTTGACTAGATAGGTTGAATATTTAACCATAGAAACTAAACTGAAATGGACAGGTTTTTCCAAACCCTAACAAAAACATGGATCAAAGAGTATGTGAAGAAGAGATCGAATCATAGTCCAAATAAAAGGGTTACCCCTCTATTTATCCTTCCTCCGGGCCTTCTAGATATTTCTCCATTTTGACCAAATCAAACCCTCATTTTATTTTCTCTCCAATTTCATTATAATATAATTATTTATTTTATTTAATGTCACTTTACGGTTTTTCATTCTTTTATCCCATGGAACCAAACAAACCTTCTTGATCTCTTTTTATTTGTTGACTATAGCCTACAAGAGTCTTATAGGTTATTGAGTTATCCTTCGTCATAATCAATTGTAAGGGGACATTACAATATTTGCATTTTTATAATTGAAGAGAAGAAATCAGAGCATAGGCCTCACCTTCTAGTTGGGTTTTGTCCCATTTTGTTTCTGTGCTCATTTGTGTGGAAGGTTTGTTCATTTTCTTGTACTTTCATTTTTATATTTTAGTTATTTTCATAAATTTCATCAACAAGCTAGTGATAATAAATAAAAGATCTAAGTAAATTAACCTGCATAATAAAATATTTCAGCATAATACATGATCTATTGGGATGGACTATTCTAGTTGAATATCCATGACATTTTATAGATTATATTTGGTATCATAGAATTTCTCTTTGTTTGTTTTTTTTAAAGTTGTAGGATCTAATAATTGGATTAAGAAGTAAGTTACATAACCCTATCCATGGCAGATGAGTCTATTCACAACAACCCTCGTGATGTAGAAAAATAGATATTTGCGAGGATGGAAGAGAAAGTCACCAATATATATCACAAAATGACCCTCCTCATGGTGTCTCTAGTGAATAATTCCATACCTTTCAAGGAGGTTGGTGGCTCTAACTAGTAAGTTGGATCACATGAGAAACTGAGAGATAGTAAAGACCCAAAAAAACAGTAAAAGCAAATCCCATGAAAGAGTAGCCAAGTTCTAATGCCATCACTCTTTCATAGACTTTGTTTAAAAAGGAATAAAAAGTGAACATCAAGCCCTATCAAGGTGAGATATATGTTGTTAAGTTCAATCATTGGTTGTGACATTTTGAAGTGTATTTTATTATCCATAATATAAATGAAGAGTAAAAAAATTCATTTTCCTGACTAAAACTAGAGGGCCATGCACTAACTTAGTGGGAAAGCCACATGAAGATACTTTGGGTATAATTAGGGGAAGAGTGTGCAAGGGTACACCACCAAATTTAGGAAGACGGAAACCATGTTGGGTATCCCTACTAAAACCTAGACATACTCCTCAAGTAGCTAAGAGGTCTGCATAGTCATTTACAAAAGAAAGTGATTCTCTTCAAACCAATTACCATTGATGAGGTCTCTATGCAAGAACAATACCTGGAGAACATAGGCCATAAGAAATTACTAGTAGTACAAAATGGGTAATTAGTGACTATGTGACCAAAAATGTTTGTCATGACAACTTTTTTAAAGTTAAATACTACCTAATTTGAGCAATTTTAAGTGACACAACTATAAATGACTAACTTAAATAACTAATTTAGTCCCAATATAAAAAAAAATGACTAGATAAAAACCACATGAATATGAATTAGTAGTATTTATGTCCATGACCACTACTACCAATTAATTGAAATGAAACTGACCTATATTAATTAGTAGTATTTTTGTGGATCACCACTACCACGAATTAATTGAAATGACACCAACCTAATTAATTATATGAAACATAGAAATGATTATACTGCTAGTTCTTTGTTTCCCTTCATTCCATTGGATAAATTTACAAAAATAAATTCATAATAACTCCTTACTTTTTTATTTATTTTAGTGATCTAACCATCTCATAAGGAATCTATAAGATTCCAGTATATTTTCATCTAGAATAAGTTATTGGATCCGTATCCTTATCTTATGGGTTGGTTACATGAAATGGAAAAGTATTTAATGTCTCCATTTATTTCTACTATCCAAAAGTTTAAAAACAATTTTTTTTTACAAGGATCACTACTTTTGAGACCCATTCTCCTCATAATGTGAACTCGAATGACACTATCCCTTTCTACCATGTCTATTGTAATATCCTAGTTTTGATTCATAGAATTAGCAATGTTTTTTATTTGATAAAATACATACCAATATTACCACAACATAAGTCCATGGTTAAAGAATCATAGTTTATTCAAAATCCATAAATTACTTAAAAAGAAAAAAAAAGATTTTTCAAACCCTTTAATTATGGATTTTCATATAGTTAGAAAAGGGTGGCCCGATTTGTCTCATTTTGAATTTAACACAAATTAATTAACTGTACCCTTTTGACTCACAACATTTTTAAAGCTTCATTACATCTTTTATAAGTGTGACTCCCTAATAACACAATATTTTTTGATTGGTAGCTTTACTTCACCATGATGTTTAAACTTGATCTAGGGGGATGTGCATCTCTTTGACATGATTAAAACCATGTTCAATACACCATAGTTAATATAATTAATAAAACATAGATTTTTCATTGGATTTGCATATAGTTTGATCTATGAATATGTCTTGAATATGTCTTGGGACCCATATGCATGTGGGTTTGAATTCATCTAAGTATTATAAGGGTGTATTTTGTGCCAAAAAAACATTTTCTTGTAAGGAGGGCATTTTTGAGGTTTGAGAGGTATTTTTCTGTGTGATTTGGTTGTTGAGAGGGGTTTTAGGGGTCTGTCTGAGGGAAGGGGTTTGAAAGTTTAATATTTATTGTAGGTGTCATGGAGAGAATTTCCATAGAGAGAGTGTGGAGGCTTTTAAAAAGGAAGACAAGGAAATCATAGTTGGTAGCTAATTTGGATTCAAAATCCCCTTCCGCTATAATATTGGCACAATTTAGCATCAAATATTTCCAAAAATTATCATTTAAAGAATAAAAAAAGGTATTTGGAACATGAATGTTCAAATATTTGTATATTTTAAGTAATATTATATTTTCTTCACTTATGGAGTAGAAAAATCATGGTCATTTGCACTGATAAAAAAATATTGCATAATTGTGTGATTTCTCGGGTTAGATCGCTATGGAATGATTTCTTAGACTAAGTTAGGATAAAAACATCTTCAGATAGTTTTTCTATCTGACCAGTGCATAGGTATCCATAACTGAGATATTCATGAGAGATTTATCTATGATATTATGCAATTGAAACTGATCATATTTATTCAATGATTTGTATTGTCTATATCCAACATCAGTCATGTTTGAGGAAGACGTGGCATAGATAGATGGCATGTCTATGAAAAATCAAAATACACAATTCCATTGGATAACTAACCTCCTTCAACAAATAATCCAGGCCATCTCACAAGTCAAGAGAGGGTTCCATTAACGTTTTAGTAAAAAAAATACTTCCAAACCACTTCATCAAATCCTATAGTCTAATGATACAATTAATGGGATTTTCTTCTAATACAACTTTCCTTTGTTATCAAGTTTGTCATTTAGTTTTCCCATCTAGAATTGTAAATTACATTCATAAATTTTAGTTGTGACCTTTGTATAAGAGGGCTTCTTTTCTATCGGAGTGCCTCACTTCTCTTGTAATGGTTAGGCCAAGTCTCCCACATTAATGTAATTTAGGAAAAACCTTTATAAGGAGCCCTCTTTCACTCTGAATTTCTTAGCTTAGAAAGGTATGTTCTTAAAATATGTAAATTTCCTCCCAATTACCTATTCTCAATCTTGTTTTCAATTGTAACAATCCTTCATAACATTGGAAATATAGTTAGATATTTTCTGTGACATAGTGTGAATCCATCCAATCAGAGGAAATTGAACTTTTTCAATTGAAAGATAATTTATTATACCTTTGAGTGAGGAGATCTTATTATTATAATATGGTTCTCATGAATAAGGAAATTTTTTCAATCTAGTTGGATACTTGTCACGAGTAAATTGGAGTGGCAGAAATAAGCCATTCACAAAAAATACTTCCCATGTACTCCAAGAAGGAATGTATAGATAGGCGACTTATGTATCTCTTAATATTTCCGATATATAGTTTTTTGAAGTCAATCTCTTAAATCATACAAAATAATCTATCCTAAGGAAGTGTAATTCCTTAGGAACAATGAATTTTCTTTGATGACCAGTTGCATTTCTATAGAATTGTCATTTTCCAAATAGGGTGAAAATAGAATACCACCCATTAGCCATGGTCCACAACTCATCCAACAATTTGTAAAATATATTTGTCATTTTTTGATACATGTGTTCATGCTACAAGATTTTCCTATCTGATTTTGTAGAATAACTATGTCATATTTTTTCTACAATGCACCACTTAAGATGGTGTCCTTCCTTCTCTGTTATGGAAATGGACAACACTTAAATGGGAACCTTATTTTAGATATGGAACATGTGTGTGTCTATATATATTCGAGCTTTTTCAAACAACCATTCCTACATGCCAATGAATTTGCAACTCCAAAGACTATAGACTTTATGGATGTTGAATAAACTTTGGGGGAATAAATGTAGGAAACTAAACAAGATATACTTATATATTTAGGTGAAATTGAATCTTGTTTACTCAATCTTGAAAAACTTCAAAATGGCTATAAGATAGTCTTTTTCTCAATGGAGGATATTGTCGTTAATGCAACTAAGGCCCCTGAATATTCTTGGTGGGATTCTAGAAAAATTGGTTGTCGTGGGTGAATTATATATAGATGAGATTTCCAAGGCCACATTTCCCTTACAATATCCTAGCCATTTTAATATCATATAAAGCAAGGATACACCATATGAACAAGATCCATTTTAGCAGTTTTAAGGATTACAATATTTTGTGACTAGAATAGTACCATTCATATATTGTTTGTTTGACATGACTTTTTTTTTTCCTATTGATTCTACTTGGAAGTTAGTTGTGTTGGTTATAGCTTGTAAATTTAAATTGATTATGATAAAATCACATAAATCACAAATTGTTTTCCAATTAGATTTAACCAAGATTGATCTATCCCTTATTATGATATGAAATGACCTTAATTTAGATTTTTCTAGTGTAATTTATAGATATTCCATTGTCTAATATTGTTGTTTCTGCCAATTGCAATTCACTGCATTAATTGTAACTTTTGTACATTGTATTACAAGTCTTAAATTGATATATTGTTGGTACAGAATAGTTGAAGGTAGATAAATGAACTCTAGAATTCTCGATGATGGATTTTCTGCATTGTTAGACTGTTCCATTGTTTATCATTGTCCTAGATTTGTTAATTAACATACCATTTTCATAAATGAATGTAGAAAATTGAATATGAGTCAAGACCTAATTTGACAAGAGATGAATGCCATGCATAGGATGGGATAATATCCAATTAGAAGAGATTGGATAGATATGCATGTCCATGTGATGACTTTCATGGTGGGAAGATGAAAAACAAAAAAAGTGATTTATGAACATATGCTAAAATTTGGTCATAGTGGTATAATCCTTTTCCTTGAAAATTATTACCCAAATAGCATATAATTGCATATCATGAGAGACGAAGAGGCACCAAACATAGTTGAAGTGGTAAAAAACATAGATGAAGAGGAAAGCATATTAGATCAAGGGATTTAATTTAATATAATGTTGAATGAGGGTCCCAAGGATGATTGGAACGATTTGATGGATGATTCTTCAAAACTTGTGTATGATACTTGCAATTTTAAGTCATTTGACAACAATACTTCTAATTCTTAACTTTGCAAGCGATGCATGGTTGGAAAAATGAGAGTGTTGATGAGTTATTGGCATTGCTACACCAGTTGTTACCACTTGACTCTACATTGCCAAAACAATGGAGTTCATGTAAATAACAAATAAATAAGCTAGGATTACATTATGAAAACATCCACACATATGTGAATGGTTGTGTATTATTTCACAAAAATATTGCAAGTGAGAATGAATGTTTGGAATGTAATGAAGGGAGGTATAGACAAGGGTTGAAATAAAATTCAACTCCTAGAAAGTTTGTTCACCTCTTTTCAATAGTCCCGTAGTTGCTTCTAATGTACATATGTTGAGACATTGTTGAAATTATGCAATGAAATTCCCAAAATAAGAGCACCAATGGAAAAATATGACTTTCATATGATTCTAAGATATGGATGGAACTTGACAACAAATGGACTAATTTTTCCTAAGATCCTTGTAATATAAGGTTGGTCTTAGCTCTAGATGGAGTGAACCCATTCTCAGATCAAAGTACTAAATGGTCAACTTGGCTAGTGTTTTTAATAAATTATAACTTTCCTCCATGGTTAGAAACCAAACCATTTTTATTAATGATGTCATTGATTATACCAAGAAAGAAAAGTGTGAATTCATATACATTTGATGTTTATTTAGAGCCATTATTTGGTGAGCTAGAAAAATTGTGGAAAGCATTTGAAGAAATTCAAATTTTAAGGGATGGTGAGTTAATCCAACTTACTTTAAGAGCTTATTTATTGTTTATGATACATAATAATCCTTCACATGGAACATTGACTAGTCTCAATGTTCATGGATACCATGGATGTTCATCTTTCATCTTTAAGGGTATTTTGAGGCACCCAAGTAGTTTTCATAAATGTATTTACTGTGGACATCACTCTTACCTTAAAATGGAGCATCCATATCATCAAAAAAATTCATGTTTCAATGGTCAGGAAGAGAATCATGAAGCACCATCAGAAATAACAAGTAGACATAGTATTGAGAGTGCAGAAAAAATAATGCAGACTATTGATAGTGGTGGAATTTGTGGTAGTAAAAATGATCAAGTTAATGATAGCACTGTAAAATAATTGTGCATAATCTATAAGTTTCCATACTTCAAGAATATAAATATTAGGAATATTGTTGAATTTATGTATACTGAGAAAGACATAGCTTTTTCTATTATCAAAACTATTTTAGTGCATATGATTTAGACTTTTAAGAACTAAATATTTGTCGAAATCTTTGGGTTGAAAAATATGGTGATGGAAAATATAGAAAACTTATTTCGCCTTATGTGTGGACAAAGGAACAATGTGCACAATTTTTAAAGTTGATGTCTCATACTCACTTTCCTACTCGATATGTAAGTAGTAATATTATAATAAATGACAATAATACATTAAGAGTCCTCAAGACCCTTGACTATCATGTCATAATCAATGATATTTTACCTATTGTGGTCATATCAAGTTTGGAAAATGGGCCAACAATGGAAATTATAAGGTTGGGACTAATATTGAAGAGACTGAGTTTGCATGTGTTAGATCGTTCAAAATTTGATAATTTGAGGGGAGAGGTCATTGAAGTCCTTTGTTTATTAGAACGAGAATTTCGACCAACAATATTAAATATTTCTATGCATATTCATATGTATCTAGAATATGAACTACAACATTATGGCCCAATAATAGCAATATGGGTGTATCCTGTAGAATGATATATGAAGGTTCCGAAAAAAATTGTTCATAATAAGGAAAAACTAAAAGGTACCATGTCTTAGGGATATTCAATGCAATAGGCCATAGGATTTTATGTAGAATATATAAAGGATATTAGTGATGTCAATTGACATGTATGAGATGATGATGATGAAGAAGTTGTCGGTGAATTATTATAAGTCAATGAACATTGCTTCAAGCTATCACATCGGGAAATAAAGTTGATACATGCATGTTGTTGTAGTCTAGGAAATTGAGGCAGACATCCAAGAGAGACTACATCATGAAATGTATCAAGAACACACACGTAACCCGACAAGAAGAGATAATTTAGGGAAGGAATTCCATTCCAGGTTTGTATTCCATATTTAGGGTTATTTATACAATATATGAATGAATGGAGTGGTTGCACACGCTCCAACTAATCCTTTCTTTAGTTACCTTTACCACTTGTTACAAACATTTACTTAGATTTATCCACTTATTACATATATTATTTCTTTATTTCATATTATCATGTAGTATAATGTCTAAATATATATGTGATGACTATTAGGGACTAAGAGGCCCCTTAAACATCTGTGCCACACTCAATTCCTTTCTCTTCCAAAGAAAGTGTGTAGATAAATGATGACCTATTACTCTTTAGCATCTGTCTTCAATATCGAAGATGCTTGTGTAGTGAGTCTCGCAATGCTCTTATCCCACCCAACAATGGTCTTCTTTATCCTATTGTTGCACTTATATCTAGTTCCTTTGGAGTAGTTAGTGGATCATCCTTGGCTCATATATCACCTACAAAACACCCTACGATGGAGATGCATACCTCGACCAACCTACCTGTTGGCAACCAATTCACTTTTTTTTTATCCTATAAGCTGCCTACACCTATGTCTTGAAAACATCAAGTTTTTTGTCGCATTTTTCAAATAGACGACACTTTCATTTCTTGCGACATTTACACATTTGTCTTCGTTAATTTTTCACGACTGTAAGTGTGAAAACTTCTCCTTTCGAAGTTGTTTTTCGATCATTATCTGAACGGTCAATATCTTTTGTGTCATTATGCCTATTGCGCTTACCTTTTGTTGATCACTACATGACTGGCAATATCCTTTGATCGGTTCTCATACTTCGATTGATTGTATAACTTGGTTTTATTGAAGGCATTTAGACTTTGGATTTGCACTTTATATGACTTGTCTGATCATTGATTCTATGAAATGCATAGGGGTTTGATTAATTTTTTTATATACATGTGATATAATCCTTATGATAATCTTTTCATAAATTTGGCTAGTCGACTATATGAATTCCGTTTGGCACTTTGATTAAACTTTTGATTATATACATTGGCGCATAGTTGATTTTGGTCGGATGTTTAAACACTATGGTATAACACTTGTGCGCATTGGTATACACCTTCGATTTTATTGGTTGTACACATGACTTAATGGTTGAACTATTATTATGGAGTAAGAAGCTATGAAAATTGGCGGTTGTACTTGGATAATGAATATTATGTATGGTAGACTCCACCACCTTTGCATGCGCACATTTATGCTTACCCATTTTTGATCGTTCATTGCTATTGGCTCGGGTAGTTCTGCTCCTGTGTGTGTTGGTGATTCAAACCCTTCCCTTACCATGAATTCAGCTCCATGGCACCAGTCGTGCGAGTTGAACCCAATGGCAGTCAAGCCTTGTTGATGTTTGACAATGCCCACCAAGATTTGGCAGACAGTGGATGGCTTACCTTCGTGAAACGTTTTGAGGGTTTTAACCTTTACGTAGCTCAACAATTTTCCATGACCTTCGATGGCTGTCGAGCCAAGGTCGGCGATATATAGTTAGATATTGATGAACAGTTTATCAGCTCATCCATAGGGTTACCTACCTCTGGACAGTGTTGGTTTAAGAATTGCAAGGTCGAGGAAGTGTCGTGGACATTGTTGTTTCAATCGTGCAAAATCACCTCCTGTGATAGAGGTATGCCCGTAACTATGCTTAAACAACGATGGCGTGATTTATTAATGATAATCAAGCAGTTTGTGACCTGTGAAGGTTGATACGGGCTTGTGTTCCTCTACCACCTGCGTCTATTGATGGTTTTTATAGGGTATCCTCTAAACATGCCGTTCTATTTTCATCAGAGCCTGTATAAAATGTCCAAAAAGTATAAAAGGCACAAGGCTGATAGCAACATGTTTCACCATGGGCTTATTAAGCTCATCATTGTTTATCATTTAAATTTGCTTGGTGATACTTGGAAGTATTTCATTGCCCGTAATGGCTTTGAGGACATCGACCCTATACAGGTTGATAAACCTATGGTAACTGAGACTAAGGCTGAATCGCCTATACCCTTGCATCTCCTACTGCCTAAACCCTCGGCTGACCCTCCTATTGACTTACCTGACACTGTAGCTAAGAGTGCAGAAGCCATTACAAAGCCTATGAGAAAAAATCTCAAGGAAAACCTTGTTGTAAATGTCAAAGGGAAAAGGAATGCACGTTTGATTTCATGGATGGCAAGGAACAAGCCAAAACCCCCTGTTGAGCCAAACCATATCGTCTTGAGTGAGGACTCTGATTTGGAAGTTGAGTGTTTCTTGGTCAGCGAATACCCCTACTCGCAAGGTTTGTGTGTCGAACCCTCATATGATTTTGTATCAAACCTACCCCCTTCCTAAAGGACGACCCTAACTACCCAGGCATTAAGTTGCCTTGTGAAACCCTCGGTCATTTGCCCAAACCCTCGCCTGCTCTGTCTAAACCCACACAGTCACCCTATGACCAATGAAATTCATGGTTAGAGCGATATTTTATTGATGTTCTGATACTCCAATCAAGGATTCAATCATTGGAAGACCAGATTGCAGTCCTAACCAGTCAAAAGTCCAAGCTCCAAGCAGTGGATAAAAAGCAAAAGACAACCGACTCCATCCTGTTTAAAAATGTGGAATCAGCCACGGCTGTTGTAAATTCCAAGCTTGTATAAGCAAGTAGCCTCGTCGCTACACAGGTATAGCTTTGACATCGTTTTGTTTTGTAAATAATCTAGGTTGTTATAATGTTTTCAATTCAGTTTGTAAACAGTTATGTTCACATCTTAAATGGCTCTGTTATATTGCGTGCATTCTATATATAGCTTTTCTTTGAATAAAAAGAAATTTAGATTCGATATACGATATGATTATTCCCAGTATAGAAATCAATAGATTTTGATTGGATTTGAGTGATCTTTGCTTGAATTTGATTGATTGGCTTGCCTCATTAAGGTGACAAAATTAATAGTTTCCCTTCAAATGAATTGGTTTCTATCCGATTTGAAAAGGAAATTTTTCATATTCAGTTTGGAACATAATCATGGTTGGATTTGGTTCTATTATGATCCATATTCTATGGTTGATAAATGATTTGATCGAGTTTGATTGTTACGATTTTGCTCGGATTCGATTTCATTATCATTGGTATGCTATAACTGGTAAATGTTTTCGAGAAGATATTTGTTACGATGATGTGTCGTGTGATGTTCTATCTCTGATTGTTTCCAAGTTAAGGATAATGACTCTGTTTCTTTGATGAAAAAATTATGCTCAAATAAAATTCGCGCCCGAATTGGAAATGAATCTGAATCATAAAAACTATGTGAAAATCTTAGCTAATCGATTCGCTTTTGTTCTAATTTGGCAAGTTTGTCCTATGAGTCGAGTTCAGATTATAATTGATTCCTGTATTTTAAATTTGTGAAATGAATTGGTCAAACACTAATATGATTCGTCTGATTGAAACGATTGTGATCAAAATTGATCGATCTTGTTTTCTCGATGTGCAAGGATCAACGATCGAAATCTATAACAAACCCTATTTGATTAATCCTGTTATGATTTTGTTATGAGTCAATTATCGTTTGGATTCGTTCACAACCTAAATCGCTTGATATACAATTATCGTGATAATCTTGTTCGATTCAAAAGTGTAACGATGTGTTTGCGATTTGTTCTATTTTCAATTGAATATCAAAACAATCTCATAACAAAGGTATTCGATTTGTTGAGAAATGATTATGATTCTGTTACATATGATTTCATTTACCTGACTCATGACTATAATCGAAACAGAGTATTGCTATCTCTGTACTCGGTTAAATGATGTGTATCTTGTTTGAGTTCATAACGGAATAACGGTTTCGATTTATGATTCGTTCTCAAGTAATTATTGGATGTCAATTCAATGGAAATTATTAAAAGATTTCATTTAATTTCAATTTTGATTCTGTATCTTATTTTAGACTAGCTACAGAGTCAGATGATTCTGTAGCTAAGTCTGTAGAATTAGATTTTTATTGTTTTATTAATAAAACATATCTCTAACTTGTCTATTTCTGACCTGTTTCAGGTGAATTCGAAATTGCATGGGATTTGATGGACAATTTAGAGGATATTTGGATATTTTAGTTTCATTTTAAATTCCTAGTTTAGGCAATTTTGGGATATCTTCCCAGATTATGTAAACAGTTTGATAACTTCCACGGGGAGGTTTTACCCTGTGGAAAAACTTATAAATACTTATTATTTTTGTAATAACATGATCCTCATTCATGGGAGAACAAGGATATGGAATTTTAATATAGACTGAGACAGAATTTGATGTTCTGCTACAGCTTTAGCTTTTCATAATATCAATATTTTGTGTCACGTTTATGTGTATCAATTTGCATTTGGTTAATGACTACTTTAACTATCCTAGTATTTTGCAAATGATATGATTTAATCAATATAATCCATATCTGATTTCTTCCAGTATTTAAAAAACATAGCAATTACTTGATTTAGTTTGTGAATAACAGATTTCTCTTCTTCATCAATTGAATTATTAAGTATAATTTTTTGCATAATAGGTTTACCTAATTGCAGAGATTTATAAATCATAAAATTGTTATGATTTTTTATGTCTTGTTTGTCCTATAAATAAACTCAAAGAGCATTGCAGCTATCGTTTACGAGAAGCTTATGGATTATCCGGTGCGAGTTTCCTTCCTCCGACTAGCTTCGAAGTCATCATACACAGGAACAATCTGGAGCGTTTCCAGGTCTGTTTGTTGTTTGTTTGTTTAGTATATTTGTTAGTATTTTAGTTAGTTAGTATATTAGATTGTTTAATTTCAGTAAGTTTTATTTCTTGTTCATAAAATCATAAAATCAACAAAAATATCTTTCTCTGTCTTAGGGCAGAAAGCAAATGAGTTTTCCAGGTTTTATTTAAATCTGTATTTTGTAGATATTGTATATTTTGTGAATAAGTTAAATTTTAAGTAGTAGTTAGTATAGTATTAGTTAGTAGTTTGTATATATAGATAGTAGATTAGTTATTTTGTTTAATAGTTAGTTTTAATTAGATTAGTTAGATTAGTTTGTTTTATTTATTGTTAGTTAGTTTAGTTTGTTCTATTTAGTTTTAGTTAGTTTACTTTTAGTTAGATTAGTTAGTTTAGATTAGTTTTCTCTTTGGTTTTCTTAGGACCTTAGATCGGCTAATGGAGCCGCTAAACCCGTCAGGGTTGTTCATTCCAAACGGCTTGGGTTATTAGACAACCCCAGACCGGTTCCACTCTCTCAGTTGACGGACGGTCAATTTCGCCCGTCAACAAATGGCACTAGAAGGAGGGCCTGACTAACAAGATGGCCTTGTAGGAGCCTTTATTTTAAATGTATTCAATTTCCCCCATGGCTCCCCAAATCACTGTGTTGGAACATTCTTTCAACTTCTCATTACCCGATGTTCCCAACGAGACAGTCTCATGCTTGTCCAAACTCACCTTTGATGGTGAAGGCAATATATCTGCTAAAGACTACCTTAACAATTTTTGGTGCAAGTGCATCAAACATGACATCTCAGATTTAGGAGTTTTATGCAGACTGTTTGCTTTTACTTTTAGAGGTCGGATCAAACATTGGTTTGAATCCTTTCCAGCATGTCACATTTTTGATTGGTTTCAATTTGTAGAT
>SNQJ01S0039622.1:120198-143265 GCA_010110895.2 Picea sitchensis | reverse complement strand
TCAATATAATCCATATCTGATTTCTTCCAGTATTTAAAAAACATAGCAATTACTTGATTCAGTTTGTGAATGACAGATTTCTCTTCTTCATCAATTGAATTATTAAGTATAAGTTTTTGCATAACAGGTTTACCTAATTGCAATGATTTATAAATCATAAAATTGTTATGATTTTTTATGTCTTGTTTGTCCTATAAATAAACTCAAAGAGCATTGCAGCTATCGTTTATGAGAATCTTATGGATTATCCGGTGCAAGTTTCCTTCCTCCGACTAGCTTCAAAGTCATCATACACAGGACAAATCTGGAGCGTTTCCAGGTCTGTTTGTTGTTTATTTGTTTAGTATATTTGTTAGTATTTTAGTTAGTTAGTATATTAGATTGTTTAATTTCAGCAAGTTTTATTTCTTGTTCATAAAATCATAAAATCAACAAAAATATCTTTCTCTGTCTTAGGGCAGAAAGCAAATGAGTTTTCCAGGTTTTATTTAAATCTGTATTTTGTAGATATTGTATATTTTGTGAATAAGTTATATTTCAGGTAGTAGTTAGTATAGTATTAGTTAGTAGTTTGTATATATAGATAGTAGATTAGTTAGTTTGTTTAATAGTTAGTTTTAATTAGATTAGTTAGATTAGTTTGTTTCATTTATTGTTAGTTATTTTAGTTTGTTCTATTTAGTTTTAGTTAGTTTAGTTTTAGTTAGATTAGTTAGTTTAAATTATTTTTCTCTTTGGTTTTCTTAGGACCTTAGATCGGCTAACGGAGCTGCTAAACCTGTCAGGGTGGTTCATTCCAAACAGCTTGGGTTATTAGACAACCCTGGACCGGTTCCACTCTCTTAGTTGACAGATGGTCAATTTCGCCCGTCAACACTACCATTTATCTTCTTTCTAGCTTCAAAGGTCACAACTCATGAACTATTCTACAACTTTTACACCAAGGGACTTAATCAAATCGATCGTTCTTCTGTCATCATATTTTCTTTTCCGCTCTCCATGTGTGTGTGTCTGTGGAAATATGTCTCACTTGGATGCATTTAATGACTACTGATATGCTCATCATTAATTCTTTGTAATCATCTTTTCATTTTCACTCTCCATGTGTGTGTGTCTATGAAAATATGTCTCAATTGGATGCCTTTAACTACTACTGATATGTTCATCATTGATTCTCTCTCAACTGTTATGTGCTCAATGCTTTGTTTCTCGCCAGTCTTGTATTCCTACTTATTTTTAATATGTTTTTGTTGTTGTATGTATCAAATTACATGAAGGATGAGTAATTATGACTCAATTACAAGTGCACCAAATTTATGTGTTGTCGACTAGGAATCAACTTTTGTTGGTGAGAACCCAAAATCATCAGCTAAGGAACCCCCTTTAACCCCCTCCTTTCTTTTAAACTTCATTAAATCTTGACTTAATTAAGTGTGACGACTCAATGGACAACATATATATTTTTCTTTTTTCTTTTTGGACTAAATTAAATTACAAAATCGACTTGACTAGATTTAAAAAATTTAGTCGACTTGAGTGAATCGATCATGGGTCGACTCATGTCTCGACTTAATATTGCATACTCGAATCAACTAAGGACCCAACTAACAAGAATACCTATTTGACTTTGGAAATAATTGCATGTTTTCCTATATCTTTTATCTAACACTTTACATAAATTATAATGTCAATTGAATATTAGTCGACTCCAAAAGATAAAAGCATTCGATCGATTCTCCATCCATGCCATATCGATATTTTTAGTAAACATTTTCATATAAACTTCATCATCAATTCATAATAGTATAATTACCAAAAATAAATGGAAAGTAATCCAAGTCGATAATTTTCCAATTTCCTACTTACTTCTACCACCAAAATTCTGGTCAATTACTTCCACCATGAGTTTGTATGGGAGTCAAGTAACTTCTGAACGCTATGCATGTCTAGTTGTGTAGAGTCGAACTTCGATATCTAGTTCTCTTATCATTACTTATCTGTTGGTATTATTCATGTCATTGTTTTATGTATCAAGAGAAACAATTCTTGTTTCCATTTGCATAGTTGACAGGGAGTTTCTTCTCATATATTTTCCATCTCATCATTTGATTGACTTCCTTTCGGTCCAATCAATGGTACATTTAAGAAGCCGATGGATCTAACTAAAAAAATTATCCATGAATGTCGATTTCTCCATTGGATCGATTGATGGATCACACATATCATTCCATTGGAATCAATATGGAATCCATGGGCACGTACTCTCCTCTCATTATACAACAATACACTCTTCAGTTGTATCACAATAAACATTCAAATAACATCCATGAAGAATTCTTACTGCGACCTTGACCATGACCATACCTGTGATTTGTCATCACTGCCAGATCCATATGGATCTCAATGGCTATCCACCTCTTCCACTGAATCACCATTTTGAGCTTGTGGTTTTGATAAACCATGATATTCACCCTTTTTATGGGGAATGGAATGTAATGTCATCTTCATTTTTTAATTACAAACATGATTTAATGATTTCCTAGTGGTCTTATGTACATTCCAACAACATAGCGTTAATTCAATAGATTCCATTAGAACTCCACATTTAAGCACGCTCAAGATAGAGTAGTATAGGGATGGGTGACCTCCTGGGAAGTCCTAGTATTTTACATGCCTATGGAATTTTATAAACTTAGTCCAATTTATCCCACATGCATCATGGGAATTGTTCACCTCTCACTCTCTCATATATAATTGAGGTGAAGGAGGCCCTTTAAGGATGCAATGGAGTGTGATATAAAGATTCTTTCGAATGAAGCGTAGCCAACATCTCTTTCCTTTTAGAGATAAGCTACCCCATTTTTCCAGTTTGTGTTCTACAATGTTTTTCTATCTTATTCAGTAATAGAAGTTGGGTTTCACTATATTTATGTGTTCTCTTATATATTTTTGTGTATTTCATTGTTATATATCGGTTATATTTATTCCTTCATGTCATTCTCAAAATAATCTGTATCAGTGGTATCCGAGCAGTCTGCTTGTCATTTCTCATAGCAGGTCCCCGACGAGGTCAGAGTATAGACATTTGTGTCTCGGGCTATATTCTCTTGAGGACAACCACTCTTACTAGCCCAAGCAGCCTCCCATGGCGGAATAAAGAGAGATGATAGAGGAGGAGATCCTTCCAAGACATTTCTCGAGGAATCCCTCGTGCGACAAAGGAACTATATGATGGACAACTTTGCTCAGATCCTTTGAAGACTACTGATGGCGACAATCAATGCATCTTCGAAAAGAAACAATTTTGCAGGTGTGATTCCCTTTAAGGTACAAGTCAATTTTGATATCCCTTTAGTTGAAGGCCATATAGATGAAAACTCTATAGAAAAATGGTTGAATCTGCTAGAAGGTTATTACTTTGTCCAAAAAAAATTCGACAGTGAAAATATCACCTTTCCACTCCTTAAATCCCTTCCCCATGTCAGATATTGGTGGGAAGGTTACTGGGAGACACTGTGGATGAATCTACACCATTTAGGAGATAACCCACTTGGGCGACCTTTGTAGATGCCCTAAAGGAGTAGTTCTACCATGTCGAAAACTATGATGACCGATACATGAGATGGACAATTTCTCATTAGAAAAGAGACTAGATGATGGTGGAGTACACCAACATATTTCATACCTTGCGCTCAAATTTGGGTATAAAAGACTCCGAGTGGCACCTGGTTTTGAAGTATCGCAGTGGTCTACATAGCTACATCCAAACAAAGATGGATTTCTTGGGCATATCCTCACTGGGATTTGCTTATCGATATGCAGTCAAAATTGAGTAGAAATTTAAGCAGCAGAATAAGTGGGAGAAGCATGGACAGAGAAAGGAAGGCCAACCTTAAGAGATCCGGTGCCATATGCATGCAAATAAGGGTAACATGAAGTCTAAGAAAGACACCAGAAAGTGGTGTGTGTTCCACAATAGCCCTTGACACAACACTGATGAATTTCGCTCAATACAATCATTGGTGGTTGAGCTGAAAGACAAAGAGCTAAACCCCTACTTGGATCCCGATTCAAAAAATAATAAAAGGAGATAGATCATTGATACAAAACCCACTTCTACTGTTGTAACTACAAAAATTCAACCAGAAGAGGATCTTAAGGAGGGGAAGCGACTCTTCCACTCACAAATGTGGGTGAAGGGGACCCCATTGCATTTTATTGTTGATAGCGGAAGACAAAAGAACATCATCTCAACATAGGTTGTCAAGCAGTTGGATTTTCCAACAACACCACACCCGTGTCTATAAAACATTGAGTGGCTTCGCCAGGGTCAATCTCTTCGTGTCAACCAACAGTGTCGCATGTCCTATGACATCAAGCCCTTCAAGGATGAGGTATTTTGTGATGTTTCCCCACTGGAAGTCTGTGATTTTATATTAGGCCAACAATATATAGGGACGCGTCATGTTTTTTATGAGTCTTGACCCTGTATCATCATTGTTACTCTGGGGGGTCAGCTATACTGGATACCATAGTTCTAACTATTGTCCCACCAAAACAATGCCACAAAGTAATCTCTCAGCATGAAAAGTTTAGCATCTTCACAATTTGATCAAAAGGTGAACAAAAAGACACTACAACCACTACAACATCATCCCAAGACCTTTCTATCTAGCAAAAGCAGATCGACAATATTGTAGACGAGTACCAAGATGTTCTTGTTGCACCTACGGGGGTGCCTCCACACTTCCCAATCAAGCAAGGTTATAACAGAACCCTTCATACTCTTCATGTTGCATATTCACCGGCAAATTCCTCCCACACTCAGGTAGATCATGTAGATATATTGGTTGAATGGATCCAACTCCTCCAACAACAATTTCATGACATCCTTCAACAAGCTAAGCAAGACAACTTCTTCAGCAAGGAAAACAATGCAACAAGCTTCATATTTAGCATAATTCTCCCCATATCCCAAGGGAACTTTATGGAATGGGGACCATTTCTTCCTAATGGGGGAGGAATGATCTAGATGGATCTCAGTGGTCATCCACCTCTTCCATTGAATCACCATTTTGAGCTTGTGGTTTTGATAAACTATGATATTGACACTTTTTATGGGGAATGGAATGTAATGTCATATTCATTTTTTAATTATAGACATCATTTAATGATTTCCTAGTGGTCTTATGTACATGCCTACAAAATAGAATTAATTCACAATATCCCATTAGAACTCTGCAGTTAAGCGCACTTAGGCTAGAGTAGTACTGGGATCGGTGACCACCTGGGAAGTCCTAATGTTTTACATGCCTATGGAATTTTATAAACTTAGTCCAAGTTATCCCACATGCATCATGGGAATCATTCTCCTCTCACTCATATATAATTGAGGTGAAGGAGGCCCTTTAATGATGAAATGGAGTGTGATGTAAATCTTCTTGTGAATGAAGCGTAGCCAACATCTCTTTCTTTTTAGAGATAAGTTACCCCATTTTTCCAGTTTGTCTTCTACAATGTTTTTCTATCTTATTTTGTAATAGAAGTTGGGTTTCACTGTATTTCTATGTTCTCTTATATATTTTTGTGTATTTCATTGTTATATCTCAATTATGTTTCTTCCTTCATGTCATTCTCAAAATAATCCAGATCAGTTCCCCAATAAGCCAGAGAATGTTTGTTGCAGTTTTTGTTGGTATCAACTTACACCAGTTCGTCAAGTTGGTATCAACTTGAATGGAAAAACCTAGCAGATACATGTGGTGTGCTATTGGTCTCCAAAAAATTAAAACTCCCACATCATGTTCCCCATAGTCAACTTATTCATGGCTAGTGAGTCAAGTTAGATATCTAGATGTAAATATCCATCGACCAAGATTACACTCGATCTTTTAATGATGCACATTGGTGGAACGACTTGTAGTTTTCTATGTTGATTATATCCTCCTCTCTGCCTCTTGAACCAAATAATAAGTTTGACAACTTCTCTCTATGAGATTAATGTCTCTCGGATAACAATATTCATTTCAGAAAAACCCATGTTAATTAAACACTCTCCTCTTTAGAAAAATACAACAGAGTTCTTGCATGCCTTTTGTTGTGCGTCTTACGTCTACACTTCATGTCATATCCAGGTCGATTCTTCTCATCAGGGTGATTTCAATTAGTAATTCCACATGGGAATTACCAACACCATCGACCTGGAGGATTTTCTTTTACATTTCCATGAGGCTCACAACTTTTTAATAAAAAATCATCTTCTCATTCTTGTCTATAGAATTTGAATATATGCACAGGAATTTCATAAGAATCAAGTGTTTGTCTCAGTCTATTTACTCTCTTTTTACACCAAGATTCTTCTTGATTAGTTTTATTTTCATGTTTGTCTTCATGTGAGCAGTATCCATGAGAATCATCAAAAATATTTCAGGCTTATCTCTCCATCCACGAGTAGTAGTCGATAAGTGAACATATTCAATATATATTGATTTCTCTTTTCCTGTAGCCTCTAATTTCTTGTGCATACTTCTTTCATGTGGCTCTCATCCACCAGGAAGGAATTTGCTCCAATATCATATTCAACGCATTTTTTCCATGAGCATATAGGAAATCACACAATCATCTCAGTAAATCACTCAAGCATGGTTGGATCGGTTGCATGGGCTCCAACTAATCCTTTCTTTAGTTACATTTACCACTTGTTATAAACATTTACTTAGCTTTATCCACTTATTACATATATTCTTGCTTTATTACATATTATCATTTAGTCTAATGTCTAAATATTTATGTGATGACTATTAGGGCCTAAGAGGCCCCCTCAACACCTATGTTCTTGAAAGCACATCCTCATTCGATCAGTGGTGCAAGCTAAATATTATTTATTTGATAATTTATTTATTTAATTTCATCTAATATCTAAATCATAATTACCATTCTTAATGTCTTGTATGTTCATATTCTATGTAGAAAATACAAAAAAGAGATTCAAACATGGATGCATCCATCTCAAAAGAATATACTTCAATATTTTAATATTGGAGGTGTTTCTTTGCCTAAATTTGATAATTTGAAGATTGTATTGTTGATGAAATAAATGATGCAAAACAAGAAGGTCAAGATAGAATGAATGAGGAAATTCATCTTTCACAACCTCCACATATATTGGCTTGTTGTTTCATTGGAATTTGGGCCTATGGCACTCATTTAAGAGTGGAAGAAAAGGACAAAGTAAAGGAAAATTGCAATTGTATTGTTGGTGTTGAATTTCATCATGACACTAAAAATAAGTTTTATGTTGGATTCATACAAGAAATTATTCAAGTTGATTATGGTGAAACTGGTCCTATATTATTAAAATGTAAAATGGATCAAACCATCTGCAATACAACATAATGCATATGGATTTGTACATGTAAATACACATAAAATTTTATTAAAGACCAATGAGCCATATGTTTCCCCTCTTCAAATTAACCAGTCATTTCTAATTGATGATGTAAAAATCCCAAGATGGTCATATGTCAGTAAAAAGGAGTCTTGTTCAAAAAGGAAATTCATGGAAGATGTTGATAAAATTATCTATGGGAAATATAATATTTTAGAAGAAACATTGGAAGAAGTAGTTGAATATGTCGATAGAGTATTTGAAGAAGAAATTGTGATTCCCAATGAAGAGACTGAGAGAGAGAATGTAATACATGATCAAGGAAATCTATTGCACGGGGACAAGGGATAAAAACAAGAAGATGTATACATGAGTAATCATGATTGTGATCTTGATGACAATTCAGATGATCATGATGATGATTTGTCACCTTAAATTTATGGATTAAATTTTCACTATCCAAATGGATTTTATTGTTTTGGCCATGGGATTAGACAAATGATTGTACTAAACTCTATATGAAATTTATCCTTCATTTTTCACTCTAATGGATATTAAACATTTTCATTTTTGTTTTATTGCATCTCTACATACATTTTTTTGTTGGTTATTCTAGTTACGGTCCACTTGTTTTCAGTACCGTGCAATGTTTATTTTTCTTGTCAAATACATAATGTATACTTGGTACCTAAAGAGACAATTGATTTCCTTCCCTTTCCATTGTAACTTCAAAAGTAACTATGTTAACATTTATTCTATTCATGATTCAGAATTCTCTACTGAGAAGAAGTTGTTTGACTTATGGTACCTCCACCATATCCCAATATGTTCTTACCATTTGTGAACATTTCCTCAAAAAGTGGCACATGAGAGCTCCAAAACTCATAAAAAAAAAACACTCTCTACACAAAAAAATTAGAACATGGATTCCTCCCTTCTACCCTATAGTTATGTGGCTAGTAGAGGATGTCATTAAAGTAGTTCTTTTAACTGGAAAATGCCATAATTTCTCTATATAGTAATACCTTGAGGAACTGTCAACAATTTTATTGTGCTCCTCACACCTATAAAGATAATTATATAGAGAAAAATATGTTTGATAATCATTAGTACATGGATATTCAAACCGTATTTTCTTCGAGTAAGTCTCATGGGTAAGTTCATCTTTTGCAACATCCTCATCATGGCCATATTTTCTTGTCTCATGTTGAGAGCCATCATAGATACGACTTGTACAATTTTCATACATAGTATAGTGAATCAAATTAATGTGGATCCAACTTTGTTCTTTACAATGCATGTTACACATATATTCCACATCAAATTCCTTTGAAGTATATTTCCTACAATTGATATAAACTCTTCACGTTCTAAAGAAACAATGGCATTCATCATGTTCCCATGAACCATATGATGTAAAGAAGAATGATTTATGGGTTTTTGATAAAAATATCTAAAATATTGACATCTTACCTTACAAAAATTCATTACATCTGGATTTAGTGCATGTAGATGCTCACCATCATGATATTTTTCAAAAGGTGGAATGGAAATGCAACAATCCTTCTGTAGATCATTTTATTCAGAAACATGTTCATACTTAAAGGAACCTCTTATGACTTGAAATGGGCATGTATTTTGCACAAGTTCAATGAAAATCTCACAAATTCCATCTACTTCAATTTTTTTATAACAAACATGCTCATTACCATAGAGATGTTCATCACTTGTCAATTTATGGAAGTGATATTTGTGACCACAACTTCTATGACACATGTTATAGAAAGATTTTCTTCACCCTATGCAAACTTGCACATAAGGACTTTTTCCATTTCCCTATGTAGACTTGAAGTCCCTTTTTTCAAATCCCATAGCGAAAAACAATATGTTTCCACATATACGCACTCTACCTATACTACAACATGCATATATGCAATTTGCACCACTACAACCCACGTACATCTAGATTTGTGCCCAAAATTAAATATGGTGTCGGGTTTCCATGTCATGTCATGAGATATATAATCCTTGACCTTCCATATACTGGAAATGTTCCAACTCGACACTTCAGTTCCACTTGAAGGATACAAATAGGCCAAATTCGAGCTATGGAAAAATAGGAGAATAATTCAACTTTGAGAGAAAAGTTACTATGGAGAAATTATTCACTTCATATGGAGTTTGCATCCCTTTTCCCTTTTAAGTCTGAACACATTGTTCAGCCCCAAAGATCATCCCTACATGATTGAGAACCTCATTATCTCTCTTAGATGATCTTGCCTTTGGTAGAGGATTGAAGTGGTGGAGGCCCAGCTAGAAGGAACTTAGTTTCTTGGTTCTGAATCGTGCCAACACAGAAGTTTGTAATTCATTCACTTCTATTTATTACATTTTAATAGGAATACTCTTTTATTGTCCAATTAATATCTTGCAAATATTTGAATTTTTATTCCAAGGGAGTATTTGTTATGAATGTTGATGTATTATTCTATTGAATGTGCTAACATTATATATTATCACCATATGATTTCGTTTCTTGGTTGTTGAGGAAACTTTGCAGGTGTATTGGTTTAGGTAAATTGCTCAACGGTGGAATTCATTGAACGTCTAGACAAGGTAGGCCTTTTATCATGTCTTGCTAGCATATTTGTTTATATAACATACCTAAGATTAGAGTTGATTTCTGTAGTCATTTTCGTCTGTTGTGGTTTACCCCTAGCCATGGAGAGATTTTCCTCATAACAAAATTGGCGACCATACTGGGGATATATTCATATATGGGGATCTTGCTAGTACCCTTACCTCTGTGAGAAGCAGTGCTTTCATTTTTTTTGGATTTTCTACCGTGCCCATATGGTGGACCTAATTTACAATTGTTTGCTTGTGCATCAGTTATAACATGGTTTCTTAGTTGCTTGACTTAGGTACCACATAGGTTACTTACAGGGTTTATTCTGCAGGTACCCTGGGTCAGATAAGGGTTAGAAAACACAAAACCTTTATGGAAGACTACCTCTCCGAGGGGATCTAACCGACTAGTTGTTAAGCCCGGGAGGGCCCTTATAATTGATTTTGATACCTCTGATATTTAGCAGAGGAGTCTCAAGCCGCTCTTGGGCAAGGCATACCTACTTTAGAGAGGGAGGCCCCTTTCATCCACTTTATCCTTTTTGTGTGTATATTGGTCATTTGATTATTTCTGGTGTGTTATTTGATTACTAGTTTGCCTTAGGATTTGTTGTTTATATCATGATTCTTGAGTCATCGTGGATTCAGACCATCTTCCTCACAGGTATCAGCGATTGTTACAGTTACCACGACATTTTGAGTATTTTCCTTCTAAAAGGAGTAAAGTTATCAAACATGGTACACACACCTCCACTTATTAGACTTGTGATCATACAAGGATGAGTACTGAATCGAGTCATCAAGTTACTAGGAGCCCTTAAACTCCCATACCTACTATAGTTAATGGTACCTCTTCGACACCTTCAACCACAATGGTTGTAGTGTCAGAGGAGCCTATCATCACCATGGACCATCCTATAGTGAATACTCAACCTATAGCCATGAACCCTTTTGGGTCTCTTTGTCACTCACTGGGATATAATTTTCAGTCCATCCCTATGGCCTCTAGTCCCTTTTCCTATGGTATGCCAAAATTCACATCACAGTTTTCAAACTCCATCCCAGCGATTGGTACAAATACTAGCATTAGACTTGGGGGAAAAAATACTCCACACACCCCTTTTTCATTTGGGGGTACTCATGTCCCTCAAACAATTCCTACTATTGGAGGTGTTCCTCCTCTTAATCCTAGGTCTAATCCTATTTCTTCTGGATGGAGTAACCAGCCTAGAAGAAAATCCACTACTCATGTTTCATCTTTTACACCCACCTCCTCAGTATCGATTCCTACCAACACATTTGGCATGACGAATCCACATTTATCCTCGAGATTCACACCCGAAGGAGGTTAGTTTCATACCTTGGGAAACCCCCAACCTAGAGCCACTCTGGTTGGGGGAAGTTTTTACAATCCTCATCATAACATTCCTACTAGAATGGGGCCAAACCAACCCCTCATGAATCAGTCTAGAGGAGGATATTATAATCCCAAATAGGGCCATGGTGCTTACCAAAACCCTGGATGGGATGTGATTCCTCGACAAAAATCTTTTTGGGGATCTTAGGGCCAAATGCCAAAACCCCATTTTTATGGCCATGCTCAATATGCTAGACTTGTCTAAGTTAATGAATGACCCTATGCATCATGATCCATCATGCCCCCTGTCCCCACTAAGCTTCCTTCAGATATTCCAAAATTTGAGGGAAGAACTGGTAAGGATCATGGTGATCATGTTACCACTTTTCACCTTTAGTTCTCTTCAAATTCCATTAATGATGATTCTATTCGGTTAATATTTGTTGAACGCACCCTCACAGGGGTCGCCATGAAATGGTATATTGATCTACCTAGGGGGGAATACAAAACTTTTAATCAGTTTTTTTTAGTCTTCCTCGACCACTTCCAATAGTCGGTTCATTACGATGATGGAATTGAACTTATGTTGACCTTTCGTCAGGACATGTCCACTCATATCTTGGATCACATCCAAGAGTGGCATAGACAAAAGAGATTGATCAAGGCCTACATACCCCCAAAATTCTTGCTAGAGTGGTTCCTTAAATCTCTCTTTCCTTATATTTCAAAGGATGTTTCTACATCTGGGGTCAATTATGAGGAAAAAGTGATTTTTAAATCCCAACAGTTAGATATTATATATGATCAATATGGGATGTTATACGAGATTCTTCCTTATGCACTGAGGTCAAACTATCAGCCTAGACAAAATATTGAGCCTCATTCCAATGGTATTGTGGGATCCATCAATGTGAAATCCACAGAATTGGTGACAAGGCATTTGAAAGACTTGTCTCTAAACCAATCTGTAGGAGGGACAATTTCATCTGTGTCCTCCAATCCGACTCAGTCGGTGAATGTATGTTATGTGCAATCGTTGATTGACCTAAATGGTAACCAATAACTAGGAGGGAATAAGAACAAAAGACATAATAATAATCATAGGGGTGGGAAGAATAATAATAAGCCCAAGGACAATGGTAATAATGAGAAGACAAATAATAATGTTGGTGAGGGAAAGAAAGAAAGGCGGAAGGTGAAGTTTCCCTGTAAGATTTGTACATATGATCACCTTACCTATTTAGGCCCCAAACTTTCGGAAGATGTGAAGATTTTATCTATACCTCCCACTGTGCTAACTAATACTTTTCCACATAACCAACACATGGCCTCAAGCTCCTCGAATTCCATAAATGTGGCGAGTGGGAGTCAAAACCCAGCGACACAAGACGGGACCATTTATGCATCAATATGGTTAAATATGAGGTTAATGTAGCCACTCGGTCTCATAATTATAGTTCTCCACAGACTGTACCTGGTCTAGAGTCTCCCCCTCTTCTAGAGATGCCCTTACAGATCAAAAAACCAGAGCCACCACCTCGTATTCTGAAAGGAGTACTTAAGCACTCTACCCATAGTCCTAATGCTAGAGCGACCCAAAATTACTCTATTGTTGAGGACCTGGGTAAAACCCCTTGTGTGATGTCAGATATGGAGGTACTCTAGATATGTCCTTCATAGAGGAATTATTTTATATCTTTGTTAGGAGCTCTAGATCCTTGTGGCTCGAAAGTTATCAAGTTTGACATCACATATGTCAAACCTCACTTTCCTTACCATGTGGCATTCCAAATCCACATGGGTTACTCGAAGTATACCATCAAGTGTAATGTTGTTGATGAAGGTGCTGGAACATGTGTGATGTCCTTGGTCTGTTGGAAATCCCTCGGCTCTCTAACCCTGTCTCAGTCTCCGACCATGTTGACTTCTTTTGACGGTTGTTCCTTCCGCCCTCACAGTATTGTTCCTGACTTTCCAGTCCAGTTAGGTGGGAATATGGTAGAGGTGGATGTCAAGGTGGTTGATGTGACCCTCGACTAAAAATTGTTGCTGGGATGTAATTGGACTTATGCTATGACTGCAATCGTATCATTCATATTTCATACTCTTTAATTTCCTCATGATTGGAAGATCGTGATGATCGACCAATTGTCCTTTACATATGCTAGTCCTAATGTATCTGTTGGACCTTCGATCCCAGTGATTGACAATTCTTAGACGGAAATTGAGAATATCATTGTTAGAATGTATTCATCCCTTATGGGTACCTTTGACTTCATGGAACCAATTCACCATATTTATGCCATGTCCAGTAGGCTCATTTTGTCAGAGAGGTCCGCTCCTTTCCACAATTCCTATTTTAATGATCGTTGGACCCTACCTTCCTCGATGAAATCTTGTGAAGGTCAGTCACATTCTAGAATGACCATGCCGCTATCGACAACAAAGATCATGTATCAAGTTGTTCTTGACTCTTCCGCCGATCTGGATCCTATTACCTCGTAGACAAATGAGGAGGATCCTGTCCTGGAGCTCGTGTGGGACACTTCGTCGTCTTGTTCACAAGAATACCTCAATGAGACTCTTACTTCAGATGAATCTATCATCAAATCCATGAATGGTTCTAAAAAACCTTGGGATGATATGCATCATCTCTCTTATTTTCTCCTAGAGCTTGCTAGAATCGAACAAGATGACTTTAGATCTACATTGACTAAGATAGTTGATCATGTCGTAGTTCCACTTGATATGCATGGAATTTATGACAAAGGAAACATGGCGAGTATCTCCCCTACCGTCACGATCGATATCTCTTGTATCCCTAGCAAGATTGAAAATGTATACATCGGTGCATATGGTTTTCCAAAATAAATTATGATCTACACCGAACTCTTCAAGGAATTTCAAGATGTATTCACTTGGTCATATGAAGATATGTTAGGAATTGACCCTCGAATTGTTGAACATGAGACTAAAACTTACCCAGATGCTAATCTTGGTCAACAAAGTCTTAGAGATTTCAATCCCCAGAAGGCCCCTACTATTAAGGTAAAGGTAGAAAAATTGCTTAATGCCGACTTTATCTACCTGGTTCCCTTGACTGAATGGGTATCCAATCCCATTCCTATCAATAAAAAGAAACGAACCATCAGTGTATGTATGGATTTTCGTGACCTGAACAAAGCCTGTCCTAAAGATAACTTCTCGACACCCTTCATTGATCAAATTCTCGACGAATGTGCAGGAAGCGATTTTTTTTGTCTCATGGACGAAATTTGAGTGTATAACCAAATTCATATTAAACTCGAGGACCAACATAAGATGGAATTTATTTTCCCTTGGGGTACTTTCTCATACCAGAAGGTGCCTTTTGGCCTTAAAAATGTTGGAACAACCTTCCAGTGAGCTATGACTTTCACATTTCATGATATCAAGAATATAGTCAAGCTTGTATTAACGATCTTTCTGCTCACTCCTGTAAGAGAGTGGATCACCCTAAGAACCTTCGACTAGTCTTTGAAATATGTATCCATTATCACTTCCGTTTAAACCCTCATAAATGCATATTTTTCATTAGGTCAGGTCGTCTTCTAGGATTTTTAGTCTCTGAGACCGGGATCATGGTAGATACATTAAAGGTTGAGGAAATACTTTGATTTCCTCCCCTGTACACTATTTGCCAACTTCAAGGTTTGCATGGGAAAGATAAATTTTTATGACAGTTTATAGTGAACTATGCCAATATTACTAAGGGTTCCATGTGTCTCTTGAAGGACACTCCGCTTATTTGGGATGAACGAGCCTAGGTGTCCTTCGATTCTTTAAAGAAATCCTTGGTATCGAGGCCTCTGTTGAAGTCTCCAGACTATAGTAGAGATTACTTGCTATATGTCACCATGTCCGAGGAGACGATTGGTATGGTGTTGTTTCAAGAGGATGATGATCTCAATGAGCACGTTATTTACTATCTTATTCGAAACTTAGTCGGCCCTGAACTCAAATATTCTCATGTTGAAAAGATAGCTTTGGATGTCGTTCACGCAGTCCAACAGTTAAGACATTATATATTTCTTTTCAAAACTACTATGGTTTCTGATGTCAATCCATTTCAATACATCCTTACCAGGCATATCATAGGGGGAAAGTATAATAAAAGGATTGTCATTTTATAAGAGTTCGATCTCGATTTCGCTTCTGTGAAATCCAAAAAATCACTAGTATTTGAAAAATTAATATCTGACTTCACTCGATTAGAAGAGGATGTTATTCATTTTGATTCATTTGCAGATGAACACATTTTCCTTGTCTCGTCGTCAGACCCCTAGTATGGAGACATTGTTCTCTATCTTCAAAATTTGAATTTCCTTCAGCATCTCTCGCGAGATGACCAACGGCATATACGATACCAAGATAAGAACTACCTTGTTGTTGATGACACTCTGTATCATCGAGGATTAGACAATATCTTGTATCATTTTTTACCTCACGAAGAATCCGAGTCTGTTCTAAATGAATTCCATAGTGGGGCTTTTGGTTGTCATCTATTTGGGCTTGCAACGACCCCAGACAATTTTGTGAGCCGATTATTTTTGGCCATCTATATTTAAATATTTCATGGAAGTGGTTAATAAGTTTCACCCATGCCAGGTGTTCACTTGAAAATGCGCTCACATCCAACCCCTCTACATCGAGTCATTATTGTCGGTCCCTTCACCAAGTGGGGGGTGGACTCTTTGTGGATTGCAACCCAACTTAGGCTGGGGTCATCAACACATTATCGTGGCCATAGACTACTTTAATAAGTGGGTCTAGGCTATGCCTATAGTTAAATATGATGGGAATACTATTTCCTTCTTCATATTCAATCAAATTATAGCCAGCTTCAGAATCCCGAGTGATATTGTCATTGATCATGGAAATCATTTTCAGAATGAAATGATGGAAGAATTAGCATCTAAACTGGGGTTTAGGAATCTTCATTCTTCCCCTTACTACCCCAAGGAAAATGGACAATTAGAGGTCGTGAACAAGTCTCTCAAGACGATTTTGCAGAAAATTGTAAGCAAGAGAAAATCTGAGTTCCATATCATGTTATATCACTCACTTTAGGCATACTGAACCTCGGTCAATACTTCCATGTATTTTTCTCCTTTCCAGTTAGTACACAGTGTGAATTTGATCTTACTTATTGAATGCAAGTTTTTTTCTCTTATATTGGCAGTTTCAGTCCTACCCGACACTTTCGATCTCGAGCAATGCCTCGTATACCTAGAGAGTCTAGATGAGAAGTGTCTAGATGCTTCTACGGCTATCGAAGTGAATAAAAGATGTGTCAAGTTCCAATACGATAAGTCTGTCTACCCTTGGTTGTATGTTGAGGGTGACTTAGTCCTTCTATATGATCAAGCCAAAGAACCACTGAGGGTAGGAAAGTTCAAAACGATGTGGCACTGTCCCTATATTGTGTGACGTGTCTTAGGAAAAAGAGCCTATGAATTAGAAGACTATGAAGGGAATATGTTGGTTGAGCCCATGAATGAGATCTATTTGAAAAGATATTATGCTGGAGCTCCAATCTTGGGCGTAACTCTTTGTATACTAATGTAATTTAGTGTATAGATATTTTCCCTTTATTTTTATATTCAACTTACTTATTGAGTTTTCCCTTGGTTGGAAGATGTCAACGAAGTCTTCGGTCTACTTAGGATTCACAAATGGGGCTAATCATCATACATGGAACTTGGCTTCTGTCACTTGGGTTGTTTACTCACCCGAGGGTCTACTGGTGTCTTCAGGTGGTGTATGCCTAGGGCCATTCATGAATAATGTGGCCGAATATAGCGTCATTATAGAATTTTTGTGCGATGCCATTTCTTATGGTATTCTTTCTTTAGTGGTTGGACTGGATTCCCAGTTAGTAGTATGTCATTTGAACAGAAGTTACCGTGTGCATGACCCTACTCTACTTCAACGATTCCTATGGGTACGGCTTTTGAAACGACAACTTGATTTTATTACTTACCATCACATACCTAGGAGTTCTAATTATTTATCTGATGCATATGCTAATTTTGTCTTAGATTGGCATTTTTCATGTAACTAAAGAAAATAAAACATTCTCATAAATGTACACATTGTAACATAAGCAAATCCGAAGAACCATGTTTTCATATATATTTCAAAATATATGATGTTAATAGTACAAAATTGGTCTAACACCCCCAATATACATATGCATTCGATCATAAAATAGTCATGATATATACGCCTATGACATAGAATGAGTGTCATGATAGCACACTACGACGTTTGCGAGACGCTGGAAGAGTCGTACCCAAGAACGGGGCACTCCTATCACCTTCCATTGCATAGTCTTCGATAGATCCTCCACCTGAACCATAGGGATCCTATCTTTCAAATGTGATAGGTTACCCTTCACGTTTTGAAGCACTTTCTCTATGTCCCCTCCCACTGCCTCATCTTCCCAGTGCCTCCGATGATGTCGTGGAAGTCCATCCTTTCATCATGGACCTACTTCTGTGTCACATACATATCTATTTAGTAATTAACATCATCCAAAAATAATTTTCTTTTCCTATATAAAAATATAAAAAAATGAAATATTTAAAAAAACATTGACATACCTATGTCTTCGTAGGCTTTCCCTGGTGGTAATGGCATGTCAATATCTCCTTTGAAGTCAATCCCTTCATAGGGGTAGTAATCCATAGTTATCACCTACCATCTCCATAGTAGAAGAAGTCATCGTTGTAGAGTGTTTTCACCCTACCTCCCCTCTACCACCTCATCACCTCGGTCCACCGTGCCATGGCTGGATCACAAGGTCCACACGGAATAATATCAACTCTAGGTCCCAAGCCTCGAACCCACTCAAAGAAAAAATACAAAGGATAGACGTGAACTCGAAGTTCCTTTTACTACCCTGTTTTCATTCTGTCAACTGGCTCTGCATGTTGGCCAGTAGTGAGGTGCACCAGTCATACATCGTGGGTCACAAGAACTCCATTGAGTAGAACATAAGTGGCCTGTTGACGGGCGAAATTGACCGTCCGTCAACTGAGAGAGTGGAACCGGTCCGGGGTTGTCTAATAACCCAAGCCGTTTGGAATGAACCACCATGACGAGTTTAACGGCTCCGTTGGCCGCTCTAAGGTCCTAAGAAAACCAAAGAGAAAACTAATCTAAACTAACTAACCTATCTAAAACAAATAAAACTAACTAAACTAACTAAAACTAATAAAACAAACTAAAACTAAATAAAACAAACTAACTAAAAATAAATATAAGAAACTAAACTAATAAATAAAAAACAAACTAATACACTAATCTAATTAAAACAAACTACTAAATAAATTAAACTAAAACTAAAAAAAACTACTCTATCTATTCTATATACTAATTACTATTATACTAACTCTAATAATTAACCGTCTAACTACTAATTGAATTACAACTTATTCACAAATATACATTATCTACAACTTGCAGATTTGAATAAAACCTGTAAAACTCATTTGATTTCTATCCTAAGACAGCTAGAGATATTTTTTTTCTTTTTTGATTTTATGAATAAGAAATTAAACTTACTGAAATTAAACGATCTAATATACTAATTCTACATATATATCTAACTATATTCTAACAAATACACTAACAAACAAATGACAAGATGACCTGGAAACGCTCCTAATTTGTCCTGTGTATGATGACTTCAAAGCTGGTCGGAGGAAGGAAACTCGCACTGGTTAATCGATAAGCTTCTCGTAAATGATAGGCTGTGTTTCTCTTTGAGTTATTTACAGGACAAACAAGACATAAAAAATCATAACAATTATATGATTTATAAATCTTTGCAATAAGGGAAACCTGTTATGCAAAAACTTATACTTGATAATTCAACTTATGAAGAAGAGAAATATGTCGTTCACAAACTGAATCAAACAATTGTTATGTTCTTTAAACATTTGGAAGAAATCAGATATGGATTACAGTGATTAAATTATATCATTTGCAAAAGATTAAGATAGCTAAAGTAGTCATTAACCAAATACAAATTGATATACATAACATGAAACAAAATATTGATATCATGAGAAGCTAAAGCTGTAACAAAACACCAAATTCTGCCTCAGTCTATATTAAAATTCCATATCCTTGTTCTCCCACGAATGAGGATATTATTACAAAAAAATAATAAGTATTTATAAGTTTTTCCACAGGGTAAAACCTCCCTGTGGCAGTTATCAAATTGTTTTACAAAAATCTGGGAAGATCTCCCAATATCAACTAAACTAAGAAATTAAAATGCAAGAAAATATCTCAAATATCCTCTAACTGCTTCATCAAACTCAATGCAATTTCGAATTCATCTGCAATAGACCAAAAATAACAAATTAGAAAGATATTTTATTAGAAAAACAATAAAAATCTAATCCTACAGACTTAGCTACAGAATCATCTGATTCTGTAGCTAATCTAAAATAACATACAGGATCAGAATCAAAACTAAATCAAATCTTTTAAAATAATTAAAACCAATTTTCTTCCAATGATCATTTAAAACGAATCACTCAAGATCCAAATGATTTTATCTTTCAACATTAAACATAATCAAAAGTGATCCAATCGAAAACAGGGGTAAGAATACTCTGTTTTACTGTTACCATAAAATCGGGTCAAACAGTAACAAGACTGTTTCATATCGAATTAAAATCGATAATGAGTCATATCGTATGTGATATGATCTAATCCAGCACAACCATTTTCCACTTGTTATAGCTATAATGATATAACAAAAAAATTATATCGTTTAATCGAATACACAGATAGAAAGACTGTTTCGATTATGTGTAAACGAAATCATCCGTAACAGCATCAACCCAACCAATTTTGTGATTGATTTCGATCATAAATCCTCGCATAGTCAACAGACGCAATCTTAATAGAATCAACAGAAGTTATAATTGCAAACTGGGCAAATAATCAAAACAAATCACGATTGAGTTTAATATGGAAACAAATCGTGAATCTGGATATAGTTAATCTCGTTCTACGAATCAAATTCAAACAACATATTCATTGCAATATGAATCGAACTGATAACATGGTGGAACCAACAGTAAACCAATGCGAATTAACCGGCTGGGTATAACAATTATGAATTGAATCTATCCACGATTTGGGTGTGTTTGTATAGGGTAACATTGGAAATGATCCGAATTGTATTCTTGTTGGTCGAAAGTCATATGGGACATAAAACCGTAACAATTAACCATATCAAAATCGTTTCCAATCATAGCATATACATTATAACCAAATCGAATCGAAATGTGATTGTGTTCTAAATTGAAATATGAGAAACAACTTGTGTCTAGAATAGATACAAACAACTTCAATTGACAGTAGAGCATTCATTTAAACTAAATTAAACAAATCAAATCCACACCAAGATCAATCAAATCGATGAAAATCCAATCAAAGATAAACTGGGAAAACGAACTTCCATTTAGTCAAAACAAAGCTATGTATAGAATGCATACAATGTGACAGAGCCAATCAATGTTGTAAACAGAGCTATTCAAAAAGAATTCAAATTCGTTATATAAACAAGCGATATCAAAACATACCTATGTGAGGATGCTCAAATTATGCCAACTTAGAATTCATGACCATTGTAGCTGATTCCACATTTTAAAACAAGATGGAGCCTCTCGTCCTTTGTTTTTTATTAGTGTCTTGTAGCTTAGCATTTTGACTGGTAAGCAGGGCAACCTGGTCCTCCAAAGAGTGAATTCTTGACTGTAGAATCGGAACATCAAGATAATATCTCTCTAACCACGAGCTACATTGATCACATGGTGGAACTATAGGTTTAGACAGAGCAGGAGAGGGTTTGGATGAATGACCGGGGGCTTCACAAGGCAGATTAATTCCAGGGTAGTTAGGGTCGTCCTGTAGGCAAGGGGGTAGGTTTGACACAAATTCATACGAGGGTTCAACACACAAACCTTGCGAATAGGGGTATTTGCTAGCCAAGAAATGCTCCACTTCCGAATCCGAGTCCTCACTCAGCACGATAGGGTTTGGATCGACATGAGGTTTTGGCCTATTTCTTTCCATCCGAGAAATTAAACGGGCATTCTTTTTGCCTTTGGCGTTTACATTGGGTTTGGATTTGGGCTTCTTGCTCATAGTCTCAACGTTCTTAATCACAGTGTGGAGTAGGTCGATAGGTGAGTCGGTTAAGGGTTCAGGTAGCAGGATGTTGTAGAGTAGTGGGGGTACAGTCTTGTCCTCGCTCACCACAGGTTTGCCAACCTGTGGAGGGTTCAAATCCTCAAAATCATTCCGAGAAATGAAATTGCTCCAACAATATCCGTGTAACCCCAAATGACAGACAACAATAATCTTAACCAGCCCATAATGAAAAAGGCTACTATCAGCCTGATTTCTTTTGTACTTCTTTGACATTTTAAACAGGCTTCTATGCAAATAATAGGGCATATTGAGATGATAACCCATAAAAACCATAAGTAAACGAAGGTGGTGTAAGAAAACAAACCCGTACCGACCTTCACAGGTGATAAACTGTTTGATTATCATCAATGAATCATGCTAGCGCTATTTAAGCATGATCAATGGCAGACCTTTATCACAGGAGGTAACTTTACGTGACTGGAAGAGCAGTGTCCATGGGACCTCCTCTACTTTGCAATTCTTGGACCATCGTTGTCTAGTGGTGGGAAAACCTGTAGCAAGACTGATAAACTGCTTGTCAATTTGCAATTGAACATCGTCGACCTTGGCTTGACATCCATCAAAGGTCATGGCGAATTGTCGGGCTACGCAGAGGTTAAAACCCTCGAATTTTTGGGTAAACGGAAGCCACCCATTTTCCTTGAGGTCACTGAGGGAACTGTCAAACATCAACAGAGCTTGGCTCCCATTAGGTTCATCCCTCACGACTGGGGCCATGGTGCGAGCACATGGTAAGGGTTTGATTCAAATTTACCAATGCACAGGAGCAGAGTCATTTGGTTTAACAACAATGAACGATCAAAGGGGAAACATTAATGCGCGCATGCGAGGGTGGTGGAGTTATTCACCGCCATGCACAATAGTTATGGTAAAGTACAACCGCCAAGTTCAACCTCTGTTCAAACAATCATAGCTTAGCTCGAAACCAAAAATAAAATGGTGAGTGATATGCCAACGCGCCATTAAATATAGTTTTTCAAACCAATGTCATTCAACGTGAAATCAAACCCAAATGTTGACCATGCGCCATTGTATAAATGTTTAATCAAAAGTTTTAAACCATTGTGCCAATCGAATTCATAAAATTTACAGGCCAAGAGCTATAAATTTTTTATCATAAGGATCACATTATATATATAAAAACAAAAATAAACCATCACCCCTATGCAATTCAATAACTAGGCAAGTCACAAAACATATAAGTCTATATGCTCAATGCCTCACAAGTTTAATAAAATCAAGTTATGCAAATATAAGAATGTCCAAATAAGCACAGCTCGAAAATCCTTTCAGCCACATAACGATAAACCAAAGGTAAGTGCCATAGAAAATATCGATAAAAGATCATGACAGTTCAAATAACGATGGAGGAGTTTTCACGCTTACAGTCGTGAAAACTTAAGGGAAACAAATTTGT
>SNQJ01S0039622.1:80222-120188 GCA_010110895.2 Picea sitchensis | reverse complement strand
TCTAATTCAAGTGCTATTTCTGTTGCTATTTCGTATATCATTTCTGTGTATTGTGAAGATTATGCTGGATATTTTACTGTTATTCTGTCATTTCTAGCATTTCGTTTCTGTTCTGCATATTTTATATATCTGGTATCTTGCAGATTTCGATCATAAATCCTCGCACAGTCAACAGACGCAATCTTAATAGAATCAACAGAAGTTATAATTGCAAACTCGGCAAATAATCAAAACAAATCACGACTGATTTTAATATGGAAACAAATCGTGAATCTGGATATAGTCAATCTCGTTCTACGAATCAAATTCAAACAACATATTCATTGTAATATGAATCCAACTGATAACATGGTGGAACCAACAGTAAACTAATGCGAATTAACCGGCTGGGTATAACCGTTATGAATTGAATCTATTCACGATTTGGGTGTGTTTGTACAGGGTAACATTGGAAATGATCCGAATTGTATTCCTGTTGGTCGAAAGTCATATGGGACATAAAACCGTAACAATTAACCATATCAAAATCGTTGCCAATCATAGCGTATACATTATAACCAAATCGAATCGAAATGTGATTGTGTTCAAAATTGAAATATGAGAAACAACTTCTGTCTAGAATAGATACAAACGACTTCAATTGACAACAGAGCATTCATTTAAACTAAATTAAACAAATCAAATCCACACCAAGATCAATCAAATCGATGAAAATCCAATCGAAGCTAAACTGGGAAAACGAACTTCCATTTAGTCAAAACAAAGCTATGTATAGAATGCATATAATGTGACAGAGCCAATCAATGTTGTAAACAGAGCAATTCAAAAAGAATTCGAATTTTTTATATAAACAAGCGATATCAAGACATACCTGTGTGAGGATGCTCAAATTATGCCAACTTAGAATTCACGACCGCTGTAGCTGATTCCACATTTTTAAACAAGATGGAGCCTGTCGTCCTTTTTTTTTTATCAATGGCTTGTAGCTTAGCCTTTTAACTGGTAAGTAGGGAAACCTGGTCCTCCAAACAGTGAATTCTTGACTGTACAATCGGAACATCAAGATAATATCTCTCTAACCACGAGCTACATTGATCACAGGGTGGCACTGTAGGTTTAGACAGAGCAGGAGAGGGTTTGGATGAATGACCGGGGGCTTCACAAGGCAGCTTAATGCCAGGGTAGTTAGGGTCATCCTATAGGCAAGGGGGTAGGTTTGACACAAAGTCATATGAGGGTTCAGCACACAATTCTTTCGAATAGGGGTATTCTCTATCCAAGAAACGCTCCACTTCTGAATCAGAGTCCTCACTCAACACGATAGGGTTTGGATCGACATGAGGTTTTGGCCTATTTCTTGCCATCTGAGAAATTAAACGGGCATTCTTTTTGCCTTTGGCATTTATAGTGGGTTTGGCTTTGGGATTATTGCTCATAGTCTCAGCGTTCTTAGTCACAGTGTGGGGTAGGTCGATAGGTGAGTCGGTCAAGGGTTCAGGTAGCAGGATGTTGTAGGGTAGTGGGGGTACAGTCTTGTCCTTGCTCACCACAGGTTTGTCAACCTGTGGAGGGTTCGAATCCTCAAAATCATTCCGAGCAAGGAAATTGCTCCAACAATATCCGTGTAACCCCAAATGACAGACAACAATAATCTTAACCAACCCATAATGAAAAAGGCTACTATCAACCTGATTTATTTTATACTTCTTTGACATTTTAAACAGGATTCTATGCAAATAATAGGGCATATTGAGCTGATAACCCATAAAAACCATAAGTAAACGAAGGTGGTGTAAGAAAACAAACTTGTACCAACCTTCGCAGGTGATAAACTGTTTGATTATCATCAATAAATCATGCCAACGTTGTTTAAGCATGATCATTGGCAGACCTTTATCACAGGAGGTAACTTTACGTGACTGGAAGAGCAGTGTCCATGGGACCTCCTCTACTTTGCAATTCTTGGACCATCGTTGTCCAATGGTGGGAAAACCCGTAGCTAGACTGATAAACTACTCTTCAATTTGCAATTGAACATCGCCGACCTTGGCTCGACAGCTATCAAAGGTCATGGCGAATTGTCGGGCTACACAGAGGTTAAAACCCTTGAATTTTTGTATAAACGGAAGCCACCCATTTTCCTCAAGGTCACTGCGGGCACTGTCAAACATCAACAGAGCCTGGCTCCCATTAGGTTCAGCCCTCACGACTGGGGCCATGGTGCGAGCACATGGTAAGGGTTTGATTCAAATTTACCAATGCACAGGAGAAGAGTCATTTGGTTTAACAACAATGAACGATCAAAGGGGAAACATTAATGCGCACATGCGACGGTGGTGGAGTTATTCACCGCCATGCACAATAGTTATGGTAAAGTACAACTGCCAAGTTCAACCTCTGTTCAAACAATCATAACATAGCTCGAAACCAAAAATCAAATGGTGAGTGATATGCCAACGCGCCATTAACTATATTTTTTCAAACCAATGTCATTCAACGTGAAATCAAACCCAAATGTTAACCATGCGCCATTGTATAAATGTTTAATCAAAAGTTTTAAACCATTGTGCCAATCGAATTCATAAAATTTACAAGCCAAGAGCTATAAAAAGTTTATCATAAGGATCACATTGAATATATAAAAACAAAAATAAACCATGACCCCTATGCAATTCAATAACTAGGCAAGTCACGAAACATATAAGTCTATATGCTCAATGCCTCACAAGTTTAATAAAATCAAGTTATGCAAATATAAGAATGTCCAAATAAGCATAGCTCGAAAATCCTTTCAACCACATAACGATAAACAAAAGGTAAGTGCCATAGAAAATATCGATAAAAGATCACGACAGTTCAAATAACGATGGAGGAGTTTTCACGCTTACAGTCATGAAAACTTAAGGGAAACAAATTTGTAAGTGTCGTAAGAAACAAAAATATCGTCTATTTGAAAAATGCGACGACAATTTGAAGTTCGGAAGACATAGGTGTAGGCAGCTTATAGGACAATAGAAAAAATTGAATTGGCTGCCAACATGGCCTCGATGCCTGGTGCAAAGAGGTTGATCATGTGATCTGTATCAAAACGAGGAAAATAATATTGAGACTAAAATTGTTTATTGCTCTAATGGGGAGTTGAATCCCGACCTTCTCGGTCTCTGCAATGCAATGAGCATCTATGTATTCCTGGATTTTCATACTGCTCCTAGCTCCCCGGGCTTTGAGGTTGACCACCTCACCCAAACACGACAATCCCGTCAAGAAATCAATGTCTTAGACTTCAATACTTAATGGTTGTCCATCAATGTTGAAGCTCTCATTATCCGGATACTAGTAATCCATGAGAAACTGTAGCAATCTCACTTGGGCCCTCATCCCTTTGAGAGCCCAAAAATTATATAGCTTGCATATTTTCAAGTCCATTTGGGCCCCTGGATCTCTCTCCATTGCAACATATACCTCCTCATGTTTTCTTTCTCTCCACTCTAGAACCATCCTGCAAGAGACAAACCATTTTTTGAGTTAGCAACCACTAAAAATGTTTATTTATGGACATATAAGTGGGGTGTAGTGTTCACAGCCTCTTATAGGGATTCTTATACACCGATCATATTTTAAACAACCGCTTATAAGAATGTGTATACAAAACCAAATGAATTGTAGCTCGCGTACACCTAAAGTCTCAATTTGCGCCCTAAATAACTTAAAAAATGGAACCTAAATACAAAATATAATCCACTGAAAATAAAGAGGAGAGGAAGATTAGTTACTTGGTCCAGATGGTCATCGATTCTATCGCTCGTAGATCCTATAATCACCAGTTGATGTTCAGAGGCAATTTGCTCCAAAATCCACTATTTGGCTAGAAAACACAAATGGTATAGTAAATTTGTTTTTTTTTACTATTTATAGCAAATTTTTACCCACTTTGCATAGTTTCAGACAATATTTTGGCCTAATTGACTAATATGACAGTGGATTGAGTTGGTTTTTATAGTTTTATCCAGGGATTATTGCGGTTTTCAGTGCCATGTCATTCGTTCATGACTTTGGACAGGTATTTTCGTTACCCAACATATAGGATAGGTATCGATCCATCATGCACATTTTCATCGTCCTATGACTTTCTCTCATATGCCTTAGGTATGAAACCATTTTATAGCGACATAAAACCTTTTATCTGCAACTAGAAGTGTCGTTACCAAATGGTAGAGACTTACCAAACATGGGTACCTCTGTTAGATCCTCTTCTTCATTTGGAGCGCATGCATAAATTTTCCCGTAGGATAGGGTGTCCCTTATAGCTAATACATGACTTTATATTCAACCTCATTTATTACTCATAAACATACTGACCTATACCTAGAGGACTCCCAAGCGAGTTTGATTTAATCTATTTTCCGACTTGTTTTCAAAAAGCGAAAATATTATCGAGTGAACTTGTCTCTTTCACACTCGTAAATTGGATTTGAAATGACGTCTATTTGGTGCAATTTTATCCCGTTTTCAAACCAGGCACACTAATATTATGAAAAAGGACATTTTTTGCGTTAAGTTGTAATTGCATCTCATTCCCTTGCTTGCAGTATTGAACCTATTGTCGGTTCTCACTTTTGCATTATAATCGTTTCACCTCGGAAATTTATATCACCAACCAAGAAGAGCCTTTTTTATATCCTTTGCATCTTGACACCCTATACCTAGGAGGAAACATTCCCCCGAGTGTCCATCTCTCGCATGTACCCCCTTGTATTGAGCATTGGTATGTTCCACTGTTGGAACTAGTTTTGCTTACTTGCAACACTTGTTTCCTTCTCTGTATCATAACATTCATTTGGCTATGTAAAAACAAAAAAATGAGGGTGATAAGGGAGTATTATCTTATATTTGTAGCATTCGTGTCACCTTTGAACAAAGAACAAAATTTTTGAGTCCACTTGTCATCAAAATTTTTGGTTTAGCATGACCTTAGGAAGCTGAGCTCGTTACAAAGATTTTATTCCCCTGACTAGTTACTCTTCCAGTCCCTATGGAGATTTTTATTAATGCCTCCTGCATCTCAAAGTTTCATCATTGATTATATTCTTCTATAGTCCTCCATATGTCTCATGCTCTTGTTCAAAGGATGTCTATCAACCTATGTCATCCACTCCTTAGAACTCTTGACTTTGCATGTCGGCCATAACCTCAGTGTGTCTCAGAATCACATGAAGTTGTCGTCCTATTGTGCACCCTGATCCTACTTTCGTCATTGGTAGGTAATCTTGAACCCAACAGTCAACATTTCATCAGTGGTCGTTGACTGGGTTGTTTCGCTTCTGTTCGACGATAAGAAATCTAGTCACACATTGGGATTCATGCAGTTTCTTGGATTCCATTATCCCTATTGGTGTCTTCCTCACCTTGTCATCTATTTTCCTTATTGGATTCTATTCAGAGGGTATTTTTTGTGTACCACTTGCACCTAGCACACGCGAAATACGCACAAGGCGTTGGTTCGTGAAAATGTTCTTCGTCCAATTTCCTCCAAATCATGAAGCTCCTGCTTTGTACCTCATGTTGAATGATGAGAGATGCCTTAATGCTCTCCTTTAAACGAGTCCCCTTCCATCGAATTCAGTTCGTCTATTCTAGAGATGAGACCTAGAGTCCTATAAGTACCTAGAGGCTTGCAATCATTAGTGGCAGGTTCTCTCAACATCGACAGTTGGGAGTACATTAATGTCTCCTGATCGATGGATTCTTCAAGTGTTCGACCCAGACACCTCTATTAACACTTGTAAGAATGTACTCGGTGCCTTGATACCTACTTTCATCATCATTAGGTTGTCTCGTGTTTGTTAATGATATACCTCAATGACCGATAATCAAACGAAGTCTCATTGTGTTCGACCTCAACTCCTTTATTCACATGATGTAGACTTTCACCTTTGATGGATTGTGTAGAAGACTTGAAGACATCAGTTTATAGCCGCAACTTTCCTGAGTTGTTTCTACCTTTCTTTGAACTAGTACCTATGTGACTTCAGTGATCATGAGAGATCAAATTGTACTCCATTGTATACAAATATCTTCATATTGATTTTGAGACTAGTTTTACTAGGCCTTGTTCATGACTATGACATCCTTTGGCATGTAGCCACCTTTGTATTTCCTATCCATGGCCATGGACAATTGTTTGGTATATTTTCACATGGATCTGTAGTGAAATTCAAATTGGAAGCCATGTATGGAAAGATAGTATAGATTTTAGTGAGCAACTAGTGCTTCCAGCTAGGTCCCCATTACTCCACTTCTAGGTCTTATAATGTATTTCAGCCATCACAAATACTCCTCTGACCTCACACATTAGGGGGCATATGTTATAGAAATATTTTCCTCACCCTAGGAAAACTTTCACATAAGGCCTTTTTCCATTTCCCTATACAGACTTGAAGTCCCTTTTTGCAAATCCCAGAGACAAAAACAATATTTTTCCATATATACAATCCCTATCTATAGTACAACATGCGTATATGCAAGTTGCACCACTACAACCTGCGTACATCATGATTTGTTCCCAAAATTAAAATATGGTGTTGTTTTTCCATGTCACGTCGTGCGATCTATGATCCTTGACCTTCCATATACTCGAAACGTTATGACTCGGCCCTTCAGTTGCACTTGAAGGCTACAAATAGGCCAAATCTGATCTATGGAAAAAGAGGAGAAGAATTCAACTTTGAGAGAAAAGTTACTCTAGAGAAATTATTCACTTCATATTGAGTCTGCATCCCTTTGTCCTTTTAAGTCTGAACACATTGTTCAGCCCCCAAGCTCTTCCCTACATGATTGAGAACCTCATTGTCTCTCTTATATGAGATTGCCTTTGGTGGAGGATTGAAGTGGCGGAGGCCCAGCTGGAAGGAACTTAGTTTCTTGATTTCCGAACCATGCTGACAAAAAAGTTTGTAATTCATTCACTTTTGTTGATTACATTTTAATAGAAATACTCCTTTCTCGTCCAATTAATATCTTGCAAATATTTGAATTTTTATTCCATGGGAGTATTTGTTATGCATGTTGATGGATTATGCTATTGAATGTGTAAACATTATATATTATGACCATATGATTGTGTTTATTGGTTGTTTAGGACACATTGCAGGTGTATTAATTTGGGTCAAGTGCTCAACGGTGGACTTCATCGAACGTCTGGACGAGGTAGGCCTTTTATCTTATCTTGATAGCATATTTGTTTATATAGAATACCTAAGATTAGATTTGATTTCTACTGTCATTTCCTTCTATTGTGGTTTACCCCTAGCCATAGATATATTTTCCTCATAACAACGCACCTTCATGACACATTTTATTTAGGAAAATATGTCTCATGACATGCATGTTTTTCATGATCCCAAGCTCAATTTGTATCACACAAGGATTTTTTGTGTCTTGGAAGAGAAAAATCCATCTTACATGTATGTTGAGGTGAATAACACTTATGAAGACCTTAATGTCCAACCTTCAAGAAACAAGATTTGCAGCAATTAAGATGATTTGTAAAATAAATAACAAATCTTCATACATTCATGATTTTTATTTTTGCAATCATGGCCTACTTTTCTCTAGAATACATCACCAAAAACTTACAGAAAATTTACAACCACTTACAGAGAGTCATTGTTTCAGTTCTTCAAGTGCTAAAATTTCCTCCAGTTGCAACTTTTGTACATCATTATTCCTATAAAATTCTTCATTGTCACAATTAATTCACTTTTCAACACGATCATGCCATCTATCAGCTAAAGCCACTAAGAAATCCTGAAATTTAGAGTACCAAAAATCATAATTTTTTCCTCTTCTTTCCAACACACATTATAGAATTGATCTAAGATTATATCATTTGATGTATATTTTTCTAACAATTACATCATCACAACTTATAAAATAGATTTTTCTTTGTCCAGCTTGAGGAAATAATGCAACTCAATTTCCAATTACTATGTTATCTTCTAGATAAGGCACCATAAATCAGGTTGTTCAAACTAAAATTAATGTACTATATCCAAACAAATTATGGGATGCTTTTTCTTAAATAGGTTGTAGAATGCAGCTATAGAACCATTGAAACACACCAACAATGTTTATTAAAAAAATAACTAGAGATTTTAAATATAGAGAAATTTGATACATGACAACATGATCACCAATGTGTAGAGAATACTGTGGTATTCTCTTTTTATTTTCTCCTTTCCTTTTCTATTTTCCATGTTGTGCATCTATTGGGTTCCTAACTTTTCCAATGACCATTTATAATACCATAAAACTGATTAAAATAGTTATACATGTTATTTTTCCAATCCAACAAGCATTTTCAAACCAACAACTTCCAAATGTCCTTAATTATGTTTGGAACATGTTACTATAGTTGTTAGTTGATTCATATATGGTTCAATCCTTATGTACTCAAGGTAACAAACTTTTCCCAACCCACCATTTCCAAGGGATAAATATAGCTCCTATTACAATTGTATGTCCATACCTTATAAAATATGAAAAATAATTTTAAACTTATTTTTAAGGGATTATAAACGGACAATGTTTTTAGAAGTGACCAACATGAGGCAAGATAAAATGTCATAATAACGACCAATATTAAATTTTCAGAGGCAACAATCATGCATAACAAGATGAATGATGAAATAAAATTTATGTGGCAATTACCTCTAGATCCATATCTGATCAAGAGGAAAGAAGGACCAACTCAGTGAGATTTTAATCATTTGAAGTGTTCTGATTTTTATTCTGTAAGTTACATTTCTTATCACTAAAATTACAGGGCAATGATAATGCTATGGTCATGGCATGACTCATGGCTTATGGCTTAGAAGTATATTAATATTTTCTAGTATTTTTATTTCTATGCACTAATGATGTTTTTTATGTGAAATGTTGGACATAAAGGCTAGGAAGAATAAGGGATCAAAGCACAAAGTGACACTAGAAATGATGGAAATGTCATAGAATACAAGCATCTTCGTAAAGAACATGTCACAAGAAATGAAGAATATTTATCATCTCTTGGTTTGGAAAATCAGTAAGTAGTCACTGCACTAACCTTTCCACTTCTATGCATATTTCATGAAAGTTGTATATAATATATTTAATGATGTAGGCCATATATTATTTCGATACTAATTTGATAAGTTTTATATTTTATAGGGAAAAATTCCATTGTACTGAAAATGAGTAGAAACAAAGGGAAAACAAGGTCTTATTGCTACCAACTCGTAGAAACCAATGAATTGGTAGATAAATACATGGAGATGAATATAGAAATACCAATGATCAATAGCCTTATTTATGACATGACCATGATGAAGAGATTCCTGAAATATCAATAGATGGAGCATAAAATTTACGAGAACTTTATTTAAAATTAAAGAAAATATTTGAAGGCACAATTGAGGATACTAGTGAGCTACCTAGTGCCACATGTATTGTGTCTAAGGAGAAACTAGTTTTTCCTTCTGCCATAGAACATACAACAATTACATCTCTTCCAAGAAAGGTTCTAGAATCTACACCTAATGTATCTACCGATCTTAGTGGATTTTCGCCACACAATTATGGTTATGAAGATGTATCATCTTTCTCCAAAAGAAAAATAATTAGTCAAGTTGTGTATAAGTATAGAAAAAGGGAATCTAAAGAAAGAAGATCAGAAAGGAAGAATTTTTACTTGGTGGAGCTAAAATATGGCTATCCTACTAGAAAAAATGTTGCATGGTGGGCCTTAGTGTTGGACACAAGAATCAACTCCCATTTGGATGCTACCAAATCAAAATTTTCACATCAAGATCTAATAAATGTTGATCAAGTAATGTAACAAATCGAATTTTTTTTTGAGACTATTGGTGGAAGGATATCCACTAAATATTATAAATAGAGAATGATAATTTTGATGAATAATTTTAGACATAAATGTAGAAAATTAATCTTAGCTGGAAAAGATAGGGAGACCAGTTTGAATCCCAAACAATGGGAAGAATTGAAGGAAACTATGATTTCTAAATATTATTTGGTAAAGAGTATAAGAGGGAAGAAAGTAGGAGACCTTATGAAGGTTTGATATATTTATGGTTGAGGCCGGTTTAGAGAAAAAAAACAAAAATTGTAAGTGTATGGAGTTTTTGTTGAATATTGAACATTATGTGTTGAAGAAAATAGTAGAGAATTGGGTGTGAAAGAAATGGCTCGATGTATGGAAAATGAAAATTCTAAAGATAATAAGATTTCAAAAAATACAATAGAAATTCCCTTTCCATCTCTTGAAGTCTAGAGAATCCAAATAAGAGCCATATCAAATGTTGAAACCCTGAGTGTCAATTGTAATCATGCAGTGAAATATATAAATGGGTTGGTAGAGACAATGCCATCCCTAGTATCCTCCATTAAACCTCTTGTTATTGCATGGAATAAGGCTAAGGGATTTATTTATTTAGATGAGGTAAGCTAATTTCCATTCCCTTGCAACAATTTCCTAACTTGAATTTGTAATTTGTTGATGTTTTTCTTCCATTCCCCTTCATTCATGAAGCCTCTTCTTTTTTTAATGGCAATTCCTGTCAATCATAGGATTAAACTATAAATTTGGATGGTGCAAGGATGGTGAAAGACTCTAAAAAGGGCCAAGAATTTTCAAACTCTCATGTTATAATATTACATGCATCAAAACATGCAAAGGTATGGTCCTTATAACAACATTGGTATTTAAGAAGATTTTAAATAATTCCCATTTTTAATCTTTGGTCGTTATCCCATGCATAATATTAAAGGAAAACACTTTATTGCAAAAAATCTAAAATATGAAAACATTGATGTGCCTGAACATTTTCAATTAGTGAAAATCCCTATTAGTTTTTCAAATATTGACTTTTCAATCAGTGTATTCAATTTTGTTATTTCAATAAATATGTATGTTTTTATAATAATAATAATAATAATAATCTATTTTTAAGGTCACGACCAAGCCACACCAAATTGGTGTATGAGACCCCTTGTTTGTGGGACAAGGGACCCCCTCCTCCCAACTATTTGATTGGTAAATTCTATGGAGGTATACATACCTTACCCCCCTCTGGATTTGAGCTTATGACCTCTTAGGAGGAAGAACATGTTCTTAACCATTAGGCCCACTCATGTTGTATTAATGTAATAATTGTAATAACAAATTTCGAATATTTATGTATATTTTGTTTTTTTATTCTTCCCATTAATTCCAGTAGGACATGAAGTACTCTAGGAAGGGGAGAAAGTGAAAGTATGAGATCCACATGATGGTGCTAGTGCCAAAATTGGATGAATTCACTCACTTTCTTCAATCCATGGAGTGGCACTGAGTCCTGAAGATGAAAATGTAAATATCATTAAGTTCACAAGTAACATCCCCCTTCCATATGTTAATAAAATATATGGATGTATCCGTTTGAAAGATATGGAAGGGAGTTTCACTTGATGGCCAAAATCTTATTTGGAAAATTCATCGATGTAGATGTTTTTCATGTTCTTATAAGTGATCATCATGTTTTATGAATTATTGGATATTCAGTTGGAAACTCAAATTATATATTCTAATATTTGAATATTTATATAATATTTACGTGGTTCAAATTATATATGTTTGTACTTAATATTATTTATTGTTGTTAATTACTCCACCGATTTTGTTTTATTGTTGGCCAATGACTGTAGGATTTTATTGCATATGTCCCTTGAACTCGTTGTTGTCTTAATGGGATGCAAATAATATTCAATCAATATTTGTATTAGATCCAGGTGCTCCATTTCTTTCTCATTCGAAATAATTGTATTCTTATGCATATTTACTTCATTATATTTTAAAAATTAACAATCAAACCTTCTAAAGTTGTGAGAATCTCATATATGGGATGAACAAAGAGGAAGGATTCCTTTCAGTCAAAATATATTTTCCCAATTCCAATGCTAGCCCAACTAGGTTCAGAATATTCTTGTCAACACTTGCCAATATGGATTCATATTTTCAATAGACAATCCTTTATGTTATCTTACGCCTATTGATTTGTTGTTTGTAAAGAGCTTGGTTTTTTGTTTCCAAAGAACTCTTTACACAGTTCATAAAAATCATTAAACAGTTCATAAAAGGAGGAAGGAATCTTAGGCCTATGAACTTCTATAGTAAAACTCCCATGGTATTCAAGGGTTATCTTTGAAACGTTATCCATGAAAATATCACTCAGATGAAGAGATAATATAACCTTATGCATGAAAACTTTACAAGGTTGGCATTGTTGGCCTATTGCAAGAGAAGAATGTTTATAAGCATGTTTCACATTTGTTCCTTTTATAATATCACCAATATATTTTGACCATTTAGATTATATCATAGTAAAACAAAGTGTCATAATCAGATCTCAACAATTGTTTTTCAAACTTGTGTAGTTTAGGCCTATTGGTAAAATCATTCCAAAAAATTGCTCGTCTATCCAAAGAAGACTTCCTAGGATAGGGGATTCCATAGATATTTATCTCCATTCTCATGTTTTTAGAGAAACATTACTATAACACATTTTGTAGTGAAAATTATATAACCAACTATAAACCTTGTTTTCACATGCTAAGGTTCCCCATGAAACTAAATGAAAACTATGGGTTCTTTATAGAAGATGTTTTTGTTTTGTAAAGTATGTAGTTTGGTTGATTAGGAACTAACACATTTATTTTTAATTAGAACTTTTAGTAGGTCGTGGATTCTTAGAGTTAACAATGAGCTATGCACTTTGATAAGTGGAGAAACTCATGGAATTCTATTGGTGGCTACTAGAGTTCTCTTCTTAAGAGATAGTAAGAGAGTGATATAATAGATTTTTGTTTTGGATAAGTATGGCTTGTGAAGTGTTACACATCAAAATGTCACACTTGAGTTACAACAACCTAAGTGTCACAAAGTGACGTATGCACCTCGGTAAGTGTTGCATGCACTGTCGCAAGTGTCATATGCACCTTCCCAACTGTCACATTCACTTTGTGAGGTTTCACCACCCCTTGAAACCATTAAATAGTTGTTCATTACCCATAAGTCATATGGGAGGAGGAAACCCATCATTTCTAGGTCAAAAGACACTTTTTCCTTCGAAAATTTGACCTATTTTTGGGCATTTATGAAGGGTGTCACCCTCCTGGCCATATGTAGGGAGCATCAATGCTCCCCTACCCATGTATGGGGGGTGCCACTTTTATTGAATGGTTCCATGTCTCTTACTCAGGGGGAGCACCATTCTTGTTCAGAGAAAAGTGGGATCTCCTCCACCTTATTCTATGGGCCAACTCTTTCAGATTGGGTTGGTTGTGTTCGACCCTCCTGCTTGGGATTCAATTTAGGATATGATCCAAGCCTTAAGGATCCATATCCTCAATCATATCCTTAATTTTCTCATGGTATTTGTGCCTCTCAAGCCTATAAATTGAGGGTTTTCCAAGGTAAAAGGGGGATATTAAAGGTATCAAACCTTTGATCCTGGAGGAAGAAATCAGTTAGAGTATTATTGGACCCGAGATATGATCAATTTATGATAGTTATTAGACACTTTTTGTCGAATGTACATATGTGTTTTTCACGTTTTGAAGGAGATTTTTGAAAACGTTTATGCTAAAACGGTATGATCGACACTGGGTACGTATGATTCATGTTTAATGATTATATTGAGTATAATTCATCATGTTTTTATGCTTCCAAGGATCTGATTCATGTTTTTTGGTATTACAGGGAGAAAACGCACCATGTTTTTGCTTATGACACTCCTTCCAACACTCATTCTGGTACCCGATCCGACACTCTGTCCATCACAACGTATTGCACAAAAATGGAGGGAGACTTGGTGATTATGGTATTGGAGGTCGGTGATCGGCGAATTGGGAATGTGGGTTTTGTTCGTGATTGCCCCCTTCGGCTATTGAAATTTGGACAACTCAGTTTTAGTTGTTCAAGAGGGTGATTATTGGCTCGCTCTATTTTAGCAGTTAGGGCATCATTTAATGAAAATTGTCGAATTTAGAAGTGGTTTGACCCTCCTATGGTTCAACACTTGGTCTGTAAACATTATAAATACCACTTTGGTGTTCAAATGATTGTTAAGCAATAGAAACATCAGTGTGATAGATAGAAATATGATTTTACTCTGTTTTGCTATTTTACATTGCCAGATTATACAAGAACTATGTTTTTGAGTTTTCATGATGAATTCGAATTGCTGAGTTCGTGGTGTGCTTTTAGAAAGTGACCACAACTTGCTGGGGGGGCGACCAATAGTCTGGTAACTGTTCTTTGTGTTGTTTATGCATTTCATAATTTAGTTGTTCTCTTTGTTTCCTGTACATGCATTTTTATTGTGTTAATTAGTTTGTTGTTGTAGTTTAATTGCTTTGACTCTCTTTTGTAGGTTAGTATGATGGATTGTGTTAGCATGCATTGATATTGTAGTTAGGAATGGATTTGCAAATCCCTAGACTAACCCCATGTGCAATTAGATATTAGATTATGTCTTTATTTATGATTTTAGAATCAAATTTAAAACAAAGTTTTAAATAGAATAGAACAATGTTTTAATTTGGGTTTTCTTTGACAAGGATTTGATGAATGGATAGAATTAATTTCAATTTTTAATGATAGATTGCTTATTTCGGTTTTATATAGATTTTTCTTACTTAGTTTTTGGTTAATACATTTGGTAGTTTACTTTTTAATGTCATGTCTTAATTTATGTTCTTAAGCATTTTCTTATTACAGTTTGATTTGTTAGAATAGATATAGCATAGTTTTCATTTTATGTAATTTCCTTTCTAGAATTAAATTGCAATTATATTTCTCAGTTAATGGTTGAATCTTGTTTTTCTTACATAGTATATAAGTACAATGATGATCTCGTTATATTGTTGATGGTTAATAAATATGTAGGGTAATTGCCAAATTTCAGTAATGGATAAATTATCATTAGATTGTTCAATCCATACCTTTCACTTTGATATTGAGATCAATGTTGAGCTTATACCGCTTGAATTATCCTTTGTTTTCAAGTGCCATCGAGACATCATACGACACCAGAGACATTCACACAACCACCAACATTATATTTGAATTGTTATAAGTTAAAAGATAGTTTTCCTATTTTCATAGGTTAAAAGGATAGTTTTCTTTCTTTCGTAGATGAGAAAAGATATTTTCTTTCTTTCATAGTTTAGAAGATAGTTTTATTGTTGTTGTAGGATAGATAGTCTTTTGCTTTGATAGATTAAAGAGCGATTTGCTTATCATAGATTAAGAATTAGTTGCTAGATCTTCTTTCTTTCAATTAAATAGATTTCCTTTCATGAATTAGAAATAGTTTTGAATTAAGAATATAGTCCACTTGCCTCTTAGGCTAGATAGTTGTTCAATGAGAAGTTTTAATTTGATTGCTTGCAGTAGAAGTTATCTTAGAGTAGTTAGTTTTCTATTTTCTTTAATAGGTTAGTTAGTTTTTTTCTTACTTGTCTATTTCCTTTAATAGGTTAGTTAGTTGTCTTTGCTTACTTGTTTATTTTATTTAGTAGAATAGTTGCTTGCTTGTTTATTTACTTGCTTTCATAGGATAGTTTCTCATTGAATGTAGGTTGGCAAGTTAAAATAGTTTTCTTTTGTTATTTGCTTATTGTTATGCCTAATAGTTTCTTTTTCTTATTGTTGTGAACTAGTTTTCTTTACATAGGGTTTTTACTTGCTTTCTTAGAACTATCCATCGATCCTTGGCCCAAAAGTACTTAGGTTACATAGTTTCAATTTTCTTAGTAGGGTTTGATCATTAGATAGGTTTTCTTGAGTAGATTAGCCCTTAGATAGCCACTTCCTTAGTTAAACTATACTACTACCATCCCTTCTACCTTTGGCATATATTTTGCTACAACTCTAAGTTTACTTACCCCGGGTTGACAATTTAATTGAGGGTTTTTAGTGTGTTTTTAGTGCATATATAACACCCATTAAGTATCATCATTTTGATCTTGGTAGATTCATGCAAGGGATGGAATATGAGATCTTGGAGAGGCTGCAACTGCATCAATCATGGTCTATAAGTATTCTCTTTGGGTTCTAATTTGAATATACTTGGCATATTTCCTTCAAGCTTGTGTATTATTGCATGTGCTTGTCTATTGTTCCTTCAATATTCATAGATGAATTTGTTTGACCTAATCAAATAGAGTAGGAGATATTCATTTTTCTTTTTTTCCTATTGCAGGTATCAATTTTCACCATGGAGTTTGGAGATCAAGCTTGGATCAGAAGCAACGAGGACAAACTTAGAAAAGAGGTGCATCATGTTCTTTCTCCCTCTCTCTTTTTGATTAGTTAAAACAAGTTTAAAGGGATGTTAGTGTCCACTTGCAGTGTTTCTATCTTGCTATATGGGTCTATAATCCATGGGAGATTTCATCTGTTCATAGAGGAAAAATTATGTAATAGAAATTGGCAACTCCGTTGGGGAAGGACTTTGACTAGTCTTTCCTTGGATCATCTAAATCCTTTTCCCTATAATTAGATCTTATTTTTTTCTTAATTATGATGTACTTCCCCTTCCCTCTTCTTCACTGAAGAGATCACAGAGTCATTGATTGGATTTTCTGAGTTTATATCCCTTTTGAGCAATTTTATGAACTTTTCAGAAGGGTGGTAATCCCTTGCAGTTCACACCAGTGTGCCACTTACCTCACTAGTGCTCCCCATAGGACTGCTAAAGGGTGATTTGTGGCCTATTTACCCCTTTTTATTTATCTTTCTCAATTTGATCCTAAGGGGATTTTTTCCCAGAAGATCTTTCTTATCTTTGACTTTGTTTGGATTGAGGATTTCATGTTTATCACTCATTTTCACCTTTGTTGATATTGAAAACCTCTTCTGCATTACAAGATTGGTCTGCCTTGTTTTGTATTTGTCTCGTGATCTTTTGATTATCCAATTGATTGAAAGAGTATGCAAAGGTTTGATTGGTCTTGAGTTTATGTTCAATCTTCTTTAGAAAATATCTCTCTTTTGAATGAATGAGATTCCTTTTCTTACCACAACCTAGATTGAATACTTCTTTATTGTTATTCATCTTTAAGGATTGTTGAGTGATTTCCTCTTCCTCTTTTTCATTGTTTGCGTTCTTTGAGTCTTGTCATTGTTTTCAGTGAATTTCTTGTTCGATCGTTTTACTTTGTATTCCTTTGTATATGCATTGGATTATTGCATTGAAAGTAAGGAAGTAGAAATAACTTTCATTCAATTTAGGTTCATTACATTTATAATCAAATGAACAAAAATTGATTGCATTCAAAGTTTTGGGTGGTAAATCCCATTGGTTTTATTCATTTGGGAAAGGAAAAAGACTCTTCTCCTTTCCATAGATAGAGTTCATTGAATAGAATCCTTTGCATCTCATTCTGCTGCACTCTTTTGGAGTAAAATTCATGAAAATCATTAGTTTGTCTTCCATACCCTTGAGTAAACAACAACCTAATAATAAAAACACTAATTAAATTATATCTAGAAATTTTTATATCTAGGCATTTGCAAACCTACATTAGCTTAAGTGTATGGCTTTGGAATAGGTGTTCAGAATAAATTTCCAAATCCATAAACAAACATAGAATCTTGCAATAGGGAGAGAAATTCTAGTTTTCATATAATCATAGCCAAGAATCCCCTCTCACATAGGGTCTAAACACGAGATCACGTGTGGGAGAGCAAAGTAGATTCTACTCAAGGTCCTATAGAGTTATGCCAGTCCAATTGTCTTTAGTTCTCTTGAAGAGATTCAGACTTTGATATCCTTCCCATATTTTTGATCCCAAATATCGAATGTACCCACCCGGAGGCTGACTGAAAGTTGGTAAACTTAGTGTCCTTTATATTTTAAAGGGTTCATACACAAGGTGACATCGAAGGGGAGTCTTTGTTTTACCTAGGTTAGACGTTGGTCAAACTCACTCAGGCTCCTTGGAGGGTAACCCACAGATAGATAGTGAGGTAAATTGAACCAATGTGTAAGTCCATTGAGTAGGTTTCCAACAAAAAATATCCACTATATCTATCACAACCCCTTCTCACTTTGATCCTATGACACTGGATTTCATCACCAAATAGCACTTCACTATGAAATGGTTTGTTTGTTTGGTTTGGTTCCTATATTTTTTAGCATGTGGTGTTTGTTTTCCCTAGAAAAACCCTTAGGGTTGAGTCCACATCTATGGCGTCAGTTCCTGGAATGACCAACAAAGGGACCCATTTTCCCAGGATACCATATTTTTCTCCTTATGTGGGACACATTGGTCCTCCTTATATCACTACTTTGACTCTTCCTAGACTCACTATTGGGTTATCGATCTGGTTTTTTTCCACTACGGTAAACTTAAATGCTCCTAGTAATTCATCCATAAGCACTCCACCCTAGGACCATCAACCTCCTATCGATCCTCTACCTTCTTCACCCATAGGGTCTTCTTCCCATTCTTCCTCTTCTCCTAGTGAAATATCTTCAACTACTAACTAGGTAGATAAGAAGAAGAAGAAAAGGAATATTAAGAAGAAGAAAAATAAGCTAAAGGGAAAAATTCCAACCACTATTGGACATGTTGGAAGCGATCAACCAACCAATATTCATCATGCTAGGAGCATTGATAATCTTGACAAGTCCACCAAGACATGTCACAAAACCAAATTCCCTTGTAGGCTTTGTAAGGGTGACCACCTTCTTAAGGATTTCCCTAGTATTAGGAAGATTGTAGAAGTGTGGTATCAGGGTCATCAACTTGCGTCGTCAGCCACTAAAGGTCATGTTGGTGACAAACCATCAACTATTGATAATCAAGTTGGAAGTAACAAGGGTAAATTCAAATTTCCTTGCTTGTTATGTAAGGAGATGTACAACACCTACATTTGTCCTCGCATGGATGAAGATTCATATTTCTTTGAGAATATTTTTGATGTCCAAAAACAAATTCCAACATCTTACCATAAACTCTCTCCTAACCCTCCATTAGTTTATGAACTGGGAAGACCGGTTCCATCATCGATCAATCTTGTTGATCAGGTGGTGCATCCAGTTCAATCATTAGTTGAGCCAGTCGATCAAGTGATCATTCTGATTTCAAATACGATTGATCCCACTCTGCCCTTGGAGAGTGAAGTTAAAGTGTTCAATCCCACTATTCCTTTGAAGAGTGAGGATGTCTCTCAGGTATTTCCTATTTCTATAGATTCTTCTAGACTAGGGAGCACTTCACTCGTTCCAATAGAATCCCCTCTGAGTAATGAGGCCATTCTTTTAGATTGGGTCCCACTACCAGAATATTGTTTCCCTTCCTATTTACCTTTCCAAATAATTGTTTAGGTTTATGGTAGGGATGTTCCTCATCCTATTTTCGATGAGGGTGCATCGATTAGTATCTTATCCTCCATTGCTTGGCAAGCCTTAGGTTCTCCTTTGCTGGCTCTACTGACTCAAAATCTGTTATCTTTTAACAGAAGGGCTAGTCAAACTTTAGAGATACTTCCTCAATTTATTTTTACTTTGGGAGGGAAAACTATATTTATTGATGTGATGGTAGTGCAGGACCCCTTATATTTTAATTTTCTTGTCGAGAGAGACTATGTTTATGCTATGAAGGATTTTGTGTCCACGGTATTTCGATTAATATGTTTCCCTCACAATGGAAACATGGTTACCATAGAGAGGATTCAATTCATTGGTCCTCATATGAGGTCAACCATCCGACGTCCCTTAACGATCCTTGCATCCCAGTGACATCCATCCCATCGCAGGTCAATTATGTGGCAACTTGTCTCATGCATTCAATTATGCATGAGAAGGAATCTCTCCCTTCTTCTAATTTAGATCCAACAATTGACATGGTAATATATTTGATAGGGATATTAGAGGCCGATCTCCCTACCCCTATCGCATACCGTGACATGTATTCTTTCTAGAGTGTGGTTTTTCCATCTAGCAAAGATCTCTTCGAAGCCATGATTGAGGTTTGTCCCTGGATATGTATTCCTTCTAGAGAATTGTCCTCTTGGAAGCCATGATCAAGTATAGGTCTTTGAGAATATTTTATTTACTCATTTCAGTCTTGTTGAAAAATGAAACCAGGTTTGAGAAGAGTTCTCATTTTTGTGTCAAGCTCGTAAAAAAATGAAACAAAGGGCCTCAAGCATAATTTCTAGTTTCAATCTTGTGTAAAAATGAAACCTACCTTAGAATGATATAATACTTTGGTAGTACCTGGTCATGAGTACATTTCTTTTCCTTTGTTAATATCATTAAAAAATAAAACATCTGCCTCTCCCATTCAATCGAGTCTTTCGCTAGATCTCGTAGATGTTGAGTTGAGTCTTTCACTAGATCTTGTAAGTTAACCTTATTTTCCCCCACCTTTGTATGTTGATCCTTTTTCTCCATCTTGTATAGAAATCAGTGACAACTTTAGCATTGGTGGATGAAATGAAGATTGGGGGGGGGGGAAATCTCCAACCTCTAGACATAATGATGGAGAAAATCCACTAGCTTCCATCACGTAGCTGGGGGAAAAGTATCAACTATCCATGGGTCCTTTTCAAAACCTTTGGAAATTATGTTGGGAACTCTTTGGAGTCTCCTTTAAGCTATTTTCAGAATCCCTAAACATAAAAATATTTCCAATTTATCTTTATTCCTTTCACACTCTTTAAAGGGTTTGAAAGGGCATCTTTTGAGTGGTAGTTTATCTCTTTTTCAGCCTCGTGAGGATAATTACTAAAAATGACTACTCTAATCAAGAATTATTAGAAGAGTTCTCCCTTGTATTGTTTTACACTTTTTTCAGGCTTGAGAGGCTAAATTTATGAAAAATTCATCCATGGAGTCATCTTTAAGTTATTTTTAGACTCTCTAAACTTGAAAAACCATCGAGTCTACCTTCTTTGGGCTTGTAAAACTATGCATCAAAGGACCTATGTGAGTCCAATATCCAAGAACCATCTCGGACTGAAACCCTCCTTCTTCAAGTTATTTAAAATATGTTGAGGGACTCATCTGAAAGATGAGCTATATCGATCACCTGTTATCCTCCTCGAGCTCATTAAAAAAGAAAGAGGTACTCATCTATCTAAATGTGGGAAAAATTGAAGGAAGTGGGTCAAGTTTTTTGGAATCCTTTATGGAAGCTATTGTATCCCTTGAACATGGCACCTGTTTGTGTCTCGTATTATAGTTGGGTAATATTCTTGTCTCTGAGTCATACCAATTCCATGTGTCATCATAATTTTTCATTCCAGTCGAAGAGTGCTCTTATTTCCATAACATTTTTGTCTTGGTACTGATCGAGTCAATACTGCCAAGTTAGTTTTCATGCTTCATAATGTTCAAGGGAAGTTTCACTTCAAACCATCCATCTACAGTATTACCAGTTTCCATTTCTTATGTCAATCCATACTCATTCGATTCACCATCTTACATCACTTTCCTATGTCAATTTTGTGTCGATGATGGGGAATACATCAAGGACTTCCTTTGATGAATCTCTTCTTGTTGACTTCAACACGTTATTTAGGAACTAGACTTAGAAACCAATTAGTACCTTGGTGTTGATGAATGCAGCTATGTTAGACATTCTCCAACTTACAAACCTATGAGGTGTGGATCATTGCAGCTATGTGAAGCCTTTATCTCAGCTTACAAACCTGAGAGAAATCCCCTAAGAAGGGTTCATGGTTCTTTCTTGAGACATAGCTAGGAACGTAGAGATGACCTCCTCCATGAAGAGAGTGATAATAACTCCAGATGATTATCCAGTAGGAAAAGCGAATCTGATGAGTTGGACGTGCCTGTGGCTGAGCACAAGGTGAACGTGTGAAATCCCAAAAGTGTTGGGTGAATTTTCATGTGAGTAGAAATCAATATGATATGTTAGCATCCTATAATAAGCAGAGTTGACGAGAAAAAACCAGATGAATCTCCTATGTGAGGCAGTGGGAATGGAGATATGTAGAGTGGACGTTCCAGTGGATGAGCACAGGTGAACATGTGTAGATCTAGTTCTTTTGTGTAATGCAGTGAGCCAGAGATATGAAATCCCTATGTATGTGCCCCTAGTGGGTGTATCAGATCCTTTTCTATATGTTTTTCAAGAGTCATACCTACTTGCAATGCTATTTGTAAAGGGTATAGGTCATCCCCACCTTAATGTGATTAATAATAAATGTAAAAGATAATTAATATTGCTAATATTAATAATAATAATAATAATAATGATAATGATAATGATAATAAAATTATAAAGTGACTTAAAGAGGTCAGCCCTATTGAACCAATAGATGCCTTTGTTCATTGGTCAAGTCTAATATAAGTAAGGCATGATTCCCCATTGTGGAATCATATCTTCCTTATGAGTTTGAACATTTCAGCAAGTACATCTCTTTGGAAAACGATGCACACCTCTCTTGGGCACTAGAGTTCTATGGTTTAAGAACCCTCTTGTGTGCTAGTTCTTTCCTGGAGGTGAAGGTCTTTCTCTTGAAGAATATAGCAAAGTATTTGGCTGGGTTTTCTTCCCTTGTTGAGAAGGGTTTCCCAGGATACATCTTTTGTTCTTGTGCATGGTGTTTCTTCTTGTGATCTTGGTTTCTACAACATTATTGTTTATGGTTAAGTGAAATGCTAAAATGGAATGAACTTCATGCTTAACCTAGATTATTAAAAATCAACATGGAATTAGAGCATAGGTATTGAAGAACCCATTTCACAAGCATCTAACAATCTCCTCTCTCTTCTACAGAACCATATGACCCTCCTAGTGTTTCCAAAAAATCTGTACGACCTTCCTTTATAAGGTGTTTCAACCCTTAAACACTTGAACATTGGGATAATTTTGGAATAGGAGAGTACATCCTCCTCGAGCAGATATCCAGAGACTCTCAAAGTGACATTCCAAGCATATTGAAATTTTTTCCCTAGGGTTTCTAGGGTTTCACTAATTTCTGCAGTAATTTCAGAATTAGGGTTTATGCAAACTCATTGAAGGAGCTCTTAATATCACCAGTGTTCTACTATCTCTCAAAGGATTATTATTGGCATTCATAAGTCCAATAAAACCTAAAAGTGATAGCCTAGCCTATCCATTAGGTTTTCTAGCCTAGTTGACAAAGGGTTGTGAAGAATCTAAAATTATGATGAACAAAACTATGATGGAAGATAATCTTGATGGATCAAGCAAATTCAAAGTTCTTTAAAGACAAGACTTCAGAGGAAGACTTATTGTGGGTAATACAAAATTGTTTACCAGAAACAACTATCAATGAATGGAAGGAAGATGACGTCAGGACAAGGAAGCCAATCACCTACTCAAGCCTTTACTTTGAAGGGCCAACTTCAAAATAACAAAGATGACAAAAGGTGACATCATGACTATCTTATTCATAAAGATCTCATAGGATAGAGATCATCCAAGAGCCATTGGAGAAATCATATCAATATCCTCAGGTATTCACTTGTATATATTATTTGTATCATTGTCATGAGTGAAATTGCAGGAGGAAGGAACCTTTACTGAAGTGATGGATCCAGAGGGATCTTAGTTCACTTAGAGAAACAGCACACTCAAATTAAAGACTTCAGGTTTGATTGTTGTAATTGTCATTCCTCTAACCTATACTTCTAAAAGTTTGCTACATTACAAGTAGATGTTGTAGATGTGACAATATTCCTTAAAATGTTTTGATTATAGAGATGTACTCATTATTCTCCTTTAGGAGATATTCCTGTGTTGGTTCTTTTTTCTTTCTTTTTACAGATAGGTTAACAAGAAAAGAAGATGCTTATCCTTTAGAGGGAGTCACTTGACTCAGAAGGAGCCAAAACCATTTGAGAAAGAAGAAGAATAGAACCATCATTGAGACAACCAATGCTACAAATCATGATCAGAATCCTTCTAGGATTCCATGGAAAGAATCATGCATGACACAGTATATGTGCAAAACAAGATTCTTCACCATAATTTGAAAAACATAACTCCCAAAGAAGTCTTCACAGGAATGAAGCATGAGATTGAACACTTCAGGTTATTTCGGTGCCCAATTTATTTTCATGTACCCAAAGAGAAGAAGTCCAAGCTAGATCCTTTAGGAAGAGAGGATACAATAAATATTCAAAGACATCCCTAGTCAGAGATATATTGAGACAAGCAGAGACGCTATCCTTGAAGAAGAGACAATTTTTTTAAAGACTCATAGAATCTCAGATGGAGATTGACAATGAGACAATACCTTCTCCCCCTTCAACAATTCAGAGGGAGAAAACCATTACTCCAGGTTATCCTGTTTCTCCAGTTGATATGTTCAGAGATATTGTAGTAGGGAATAAGATGCCTATATAGACTCACTCTGCAAGAGGAAGAGAAACATACAAGCCTCTCAAGGCACATTTCAAGAAAGCAAAAGATATTTTCGAGCTATCCTTCATTCATGAGCCACTTCATTGATGTTGAGACTCCTTGTCTTAGAGAAGAAACAAGATGACATAATAGAAGAATACCAATATATCTTAAAATAATGATGCATAAGATATTATTCAGGGACCAGAAAGGGAAGTTTGTGGTAACTTCTAAGTGGATCTATATGATCAAGCATGCAACTGATGAAAGTGTAAATAAATACAAAATGAGATCTATAGCCAGAGGTTTCTCACAAACAGAGGGAGTTGTCTATGATGAGACACTTGATCGAGTGAACCTGATACACTACCATCCATGAGTTGGAAAATATATCAAATAGATATATTCTTGGTAAGTTTGTATTTCAGCAAGAGTGTTGTTGATCCAAACCTATAGCATTACAGTGTTGGTGACGAGAACCTAATCGTGATGACTTATTTAGAAAGTGTGTTGTTACAAGTAATCGTTGACTTCTAAATTCGAGATGAGGAATATGAGTATGATGCACTACTTCTTGGGACAAGAAGTATGAAAGATAACTGATAAGATTTTCCCGAGTCAAGGAAAATATAGAGTGAAAATATTAAATAAGTTCAGTATGACAGAATACAAAATCCATCGTGATAGATTTAAAGAAGAATATTGATGATGATTCAGACGAGATTGAAACACAACTAATTGGATCACTAATGTATATGGTCAACACCAGACTTGATTCATGCCATGAAGTGAATTTGCTTATTCATTTCATGAGTCAACCGAGACAGACTCAATAGACAACAACAAAACATGTATTTAGATATATACGAGGCACAGTTAGATATGTCATGAGATATACCTCTAGTATAAACTTGAGCTTGCAGGATATGGTGATTTAGATTGAGAAGAAATTAAAGTGAACCAGAAAAGCACATCTGGTTGATGTTCTATCATGAATTTTTCCATGGTTTCCTAATGCAGTAGGAAACAAAACTTTGTAGTCTTGAGTACCACTGAGGCAGAGTATATAGTATCGAGTGTGAAAATAAATGTGGCTTCACAACCTTCTGATAGATTTACTTGACCATGAGATGGATCCTATGATGATAACCAAGAACTATGAGTAAAGATCCTTGAGAACCCAATGTTTCCCGATGAATCGAAATACGATAAGATGAGATATCCTTATTTCATAGATATGATGCAGAGGAAAATCGTACACATGAATTACCTTCCTACACTTGAGAAGATTGTAGATGTCTTCACCAAATTAACTTTGTGAAGAATGGCTCCCCAGTTGAGAGGGAGTGTTGATAACTCCAGCCAAGACAAAATTCAAAATACATCTGTGTGAGACTTGGCATGATAAAGAATGCCTCCCTAGCTAAGAGGGGGTGTTGGAATGCAGTTATGTGAGGAATTCTCTAGCTTACAAACCTGTGAGGTGTGGATCATTACAACTATGCTAAGCCTTTCTCTCAAATTACAAACCTAAGAGAAATCCCCTAATAAGGGTTCATTGTTCCTGCCTGAGATAGAGCTAGGAATGTAGAGATGACCTCCTCCATGAAGAGAGTAAGAATAACTCCAGATGATTATCCAACAGGAAAAGTGATCTGATGAGTTGGACGTGCTTTTGGATGAGCACAAGGGGAACGTGTGAAATCCCAAAAGTGTTGGGCACATTGTCATATGAATAGAAATGAATATGATGTGTTATCCTCCTCTGAGCATCAGAGTTGACGAGAAAAATCTAGATGATTCTCCTGTGTGAGGCAGTGGGAATGGATATCTGTAGAGTGGACATGGCTATGGATGAGCATAGGTGAAAGTGTGTAGATCTGGTTCTTCTGTGTAATGCAATGAGCCATAGCTATGACATCCCTATGGATGTGCCCCTAGTGGGTGTATCAAATCCTTTGTTATATGTTGTTCAAGAGTCAAACCTGACTATAACCCTAATTGTAAAGGGTATAGGTCGACCCCACCTTAATGTGATTAATAATAAATGTAAAAGATAATTAATATTTATAATATTAATTATAATAATAATAATAATAAATTATAAAGTGAATTAGAGAGGTCGGCCTTGTTGAACCAATAGATGCCTTTGTTGATTGGTCAAGTCTAATATAAGTAAGGCATGATTCCCCATTGTGGAATCATATATTCCTTGTGAGTTTGAAAATTTAAGCAAGTACATCTCTTTGGAAAAAGGAGCGCACCTCTCTTGGGCACTAGAGTTCTATGGTTTAATCACCCTCTTGTGTGCTAGGTATTTCTTAGAGGTGAAGGTATTTCTCTTGAAGAATATAGAAAAGGATTTGGCTAGGTTTTCTTCCCTTGTTGAGAAGGGTTTCCCAAGATACTTCTTGTGTTCTTGTGCATGGTGTTTCTTCTTGTGATCTTGGTTACGGCAACATTATTGTTTATGGTTAAGTGAAATGCTAAAATGGAATGAACTTCATTTTTAACTTAGCTTATGAAAAATAAACACTTGGGACATGCATGCCTCAATGTAAGGCCTCCTCACTTTCTACAGTGGTTTTACATCATTGTCCTATGAACGAATGATTCCATGAATGTTCGAACTCATCTCATTTATTCATATTCACTACAATGTACTAGGGTACCTTGGGATTCATTGACATCATTGTTGATTTCCAACTCACTTTTTAATGGTTTACATAAATGACTGGTAATCAAGTGGTTTCTATCATGTTTGACATCAAATCATATATTCACATGGATAGATTTGTACCACATCGATATCGGGACGAAGTCCCTGGGTTGGGTGCCCACTCTACTATGTGCTTTACCCAGGCTATAATGGAGATCATTTGAGAATGTAAAGGATTTTAGGACAATCCCCATGATGGAAATATTACTAATATATATAGTGTCACATAGATCCACATTGTATTGATTTGTGGCTACATTTTGTCATATCGTAGCTCCACTGTGTATTTTTCATGGCAACAATCAGTTCATGTCATGGAGGTATGGATCCACATTATATATTTGGTGGCCATGTCCTTAGTTATTATTCTCATGGATCTACAATGTATTGGTCAGTGGATGTTCTTTGAGTCATCTCATATTCTGAGAATAGGTATGCCTGCCTCAAAAATCAAACATATATTAATACTATTTGATGATTGTTTGCAGCTTCTTTGAGGTTCTCCCACTCCAACACCCTTGCATTGAATAATTTGTAAATTTTTCTAGCCATCAATTTCACTTATGACCTCACACTTTAGGGGTCATCTACTACACATCAAAATGTCACACTTGAGTTATGACACCCTAAGTGTTGCACGTGTTACAAACTGATGTATGCATCTCAATAAGTATTGCATGAACTTTAGCAAGTGTTGTATTCACCTTCCCAATTGTCACATTCACTTTGTGAGGTCTCTCCACCATTTGAAACCATTAAAACAATTTTCCATGACCCCTAAGTCATATGGGAGGAGGAAACCCATCATTTCTAGGTCAAAACACACCTCTTCCTTGGAAAATTTGACCTTTTTTAAGAATTTATGAAAGGTGGCACCCCCCCTGGCCATATGTATGGAGTGTTGGTGATCCCCCTGCCCATGTATGAGGAGCACCACTTTTGGTGAATGACGCCCCGTCTCTCACTCGGGGGGAGAAAAATTCTTGTTGAGAGAAGAGGGGGATGCCCTCCACCTTATTCTATGGGCCAACTCTTCTAGATTGGGTTGGTTGTGTTCGGTCCTCATGCTTGTTGTTCACTTTAGGATCTGATCCAAGAATTAAGGATTCATATCCTCAACCATATCCTTCATTTTCTCATGGTATTTGTGCCTCTCAAGACAATATATTGAGGGATTTACAAGGTGAAAAGGGAGATATTAGTGGTATAAAACCTTTTATCCTAGAAAAAGAAAGAAGTCAGAGTATCATCATTTTGATCTTGGTAGATTCATGCAAGGGCTAGATGAGGAGAGAATGGATGGGATGAAACTGCATCAATCATGGTCTGTACATATTCTCTTTGGGTTCTCATTTGAATATACTTGGCCTATTTCCTTCAATCTTGTGTATTCTTGCATGTTCCTTCAATCTTCGTAGATGGATTTGTTTGACCTAATCAACTAGAGTAGGAGATATTCATTTCTATTTTCTTACTATTGCAGGTATAAATTTGCGCTAGGGAGTTTGGAGATCAAGCTCAGATTAGAAGCAACGATGACAAACTTAAAAAATAGGTGCATCATGCTCTTTCTCCCTCTCTCTCTTTATTATTAGTTAAACCAGTTTTAAATGGATGTTAGTGTCCACTTTTAGTCATTATGTATTGGTATAGGGGTTTGTAATACAATGGAGGTTTCAATTGTCCATAGACAAAAAATTCTGTAACATGGAGAATGGTGAAGTATGATATCAAAATTTGCATTGATAAAATATGTGTAAGGCTTATCCAATATTTTTGATGAAGGAAACCTTCTTTCAATCATGTGACGATTATTTTTGTCATTATTTGGAGAACTAATAACTCCATTTTTTATTTACATTTTTTATTTCCTCCACTCATGATCCATATGAATACTTGCATATAATATAGTAGTATACCACATTAATTAAATTGTAGATTATGTTGATGCTTCTCATTTTGAGGAAAAGGAAGTGCCTATGATATATGTATTTATATGTCTTGTCTCCTAGTGAATTGGTGACAAAATATGTTAATTATGGAATGGAAATTTTGAAGCTTTGGATGATTGATTTAACAAGTAGACAAGACAAAACTGCCCTGTAAATCCTTCTTTCATATTTAGGGCAGTTTCATTTGATGTTCACAGATCAACTATTAAAACAAAGGAAGGTCCATTCGGTCCACTTCTTGGAAGCCAAATACTTCCTATATTCCCTTAAGTTATTGTATGGCCAAGTCATCAAAAGAGTATAATTGCAATAGCATATTGGTATATTCATGCAACAGTGTAAAAGGGATCATTCCAACGCTCTTGGCTTGTGAGGATAGTTCTCTTAACACCTATGTATTTATATATGGACTATGAAGTAAGCATATTGCAGACCTGTAGCATTTTTTAGAACCTTAACACTTGAAATGAGATCTATCCATGCACATACCCACTCAAAGAAGAAAGCATTTTCAGGGAAGAATTGATTGCATGTCTATTTCCCTGCATGAGTAAATATTTTGGCAATATTTACTACACCATATCAATGACACAATGACAAAGGTGGAGAAGCTAAGCTCGACACCCATTAAACAAATTTTATAAAACATTCTAAGTGCATCCCCACCAAACCCATTCTGTGCATGCCCAAAAATCACTACATTTCATGAAACCACACTTTTTCTTAGCATTTTATCCAAATGCTATATCAATGACACAATGACAAAGGTGGAGAAGCCAGCCTGACACCCATTAAAACAAATTTTATAAAACATTCTAAGTGCATCCCCACCAAACCCATTCTGTGCATGCCCAAAAATCACTACATTTCATGAAACCACACTTTTTCTTAGCATTTTATCCAAATGCTGCAGTACATGTGTTTAAGATTAAAAATAAATAAAAATTATAGTTATTTGAAATCATATATTTAATAGCTTTAAATTAAAATTATTGGGATAAATATTTATTTTAATATGTTTTATAAAATTTGTTTCTTTATAAAAATTATAGTTATTTGAAATCATATATTTAATAGCTTTAAATTAAAATTATTGGGATAAATATTTATTTTAATATGTTTTATAAACAAATTTGTGTTTCTTATAAAAAATTATAGTTATTTGAAATCATATATTTAATAGCTTTAAATTAAAATTATTGGGATAAATATTTATTTTAATATGTTTTATAAACAAATTTGTTTCTTATAAAAAATTATAGTTATTTGAAATCATATATATTTAATAGCTTTAAATTAAAATTATTGGGATAAATATTTATTTTAATATGTTTTATAAACAAATTTGTTATAATGATCAATGAATACAGTTGAATTTACCCCCCGACTATGCACAACATTTAATAGAAACGAGGGGTGTGAAATAGAATACCATGGTTTTCAAGGTATGTGAAGTGTCCATAGTGGGATGAGTCCAGGACCCCTTCGCAGTGGTTTTAAAAATACAGACGAGACCCCTCAAAATATTTATGGTCATCCATGTGAAGTGTCAACAACAAGACGAGTATGGCCCCCTTCCTACTGTTTTTCAAAATAGCCACTAGAACCCCCAAATTAGTTATGATCACACATGTGAATTGTCGACAACAAGATGAGTCTGAGCCCCCTTCTTGATGGTTTTCCAAATATCCATGAGACCCCAGAGATTTTATGGTCACATACCTAAATATTATGATTCATCAATGACACAACAATGACATGGTAGTGACGTCGAAACACAATGTATACAAGGTAAGATTATTGTCATTTTAAATATGTTTGTGAGCTATTATTTCAACCAATAAAGACACACCATGTGTCCAAAAGGAAATTGTCAACAATAAAAGGGATAAATTATATGGTTAAAGTATGAAGATTATGGTAAAATGTAAATTGCGCCATATAGAACATGAAAATAATACAGTGGAATTTAGCTAAAGAAAGCACCAAAAACGACATAATTTCTTCGACTCAAAGAACCTTCTAGGTATTTCAAAGAATTATTTTAATTTTAATTATAAAATGAAGTCTTCCAAGCATGAAAAATCCAATAGGACCATGTCTGTAGAAGAACAAGACTTAGCTGATAGGGATGAAGAAGTGTTCGATACTTCTTTGTCTTTTGATTTATTTGAAATTCACTAGTTAGCCAATGAACATTTTAGGGACCTCCATGACTTTTATCATGCTTGGGAATTTGACATAGACAAATTTATAGTTCCATAGACATATAATTTCCCAGAATTTGTATTTTGGTCTTCTTCAAATTATGTACTATTGAAAGGATCTTTAATATAAAAAAATGGGTTTATTTTGTTTATGTTGACCGATAAATCAATTTATGAAATGTTAAAATTGGTTGAAATCCATGGAATTGAAATTATGAATGAATAAAACTTGTCTTCAACTTTAAAGAATTAAATCCTCAAGAAAAGAATCCATTACTTCAATACTATTTCAAAAAATGCTTCTACTTATGATACCAACATATTTCTTAATATTTCCCGGAAAACCATAGAAATGATGTGTACAATTTTGGTTATGACAACAAAAATATTGTTGATGATACTATGCTAGGGTTTATGTACTCCATTTGTGACCTTCTCTTAAAACCTTGATTAATTTCAGCTAATCCCAATATTTTGTTGATACCCTTCATTTCCAATTACTAGAATTTGGATTCAACATGTGCTGTAGATATCAATCTTATTTGGTGCACCTATTATTGTATTTTCAATCTATCTAATTTCAACATATTGAATTGAAAATAGAGGATGGAATGGGTAACCCCTAATAAATAATTCATTGGAATACCTTGGTTACAAAGAATCCCCAAAATCAAAGATTCTCTCAGTTTATCATCCACTTTTTGTCTACAACTTACACCATTATCCATGAAGAGGTTCCCCCTAGAATTTTTCTAGAGTGTAATAAACTCTTACAGTTGAGTCCTAACACTAAAGTAGGATATTAGTATCTATTCCAAAATCACACAGAGATCATAATTTATGGTATTGAGGTTCAACCTTTCTTGTTAACTAAGTTTTTAACAATCACAATTTTTTCTTTAGAATACATAAGGCTAATATTAAATTATGATCATATTCATTTTTCTTCCAAGAAATAAAAGTCAAGTTTTAAGTCGAAGAAAGAAGTCAGACCATTTATTGTAAATACCAGATCAACATTGCAGGTGACAAAGAAATTTCTTCACAAAATGGGTTTCCAACAAGGACAACAATGGATGTATAATCCATATTTAATCATTACCACTAAAATATGGAACATGGCACAACTCTTTATGGTCATCAGAGCAAACCTCAATTGGAAGAATTGGATAATCAAGAAAGTTGGGAAGATGTGCAAAGGATATTTCAAGTCCAAATAGAAAATTCTTCTCAATCATCACAACCATCAAATATTGAAATTGCACAACAAGATGAGCACACCAATAAGAGAAATAATTTTGAATATTCCCAAATAGTATATCATAAGTGGAATAAGAAAAACCGAGTAAAAACAGAGGACACAAGAAAAATCAGGGTATATTAGAGGCATCAACAAGTGAGCCCATTTTCACAGTTTGTTTTCTTCAATCAACAAGTATGAAAAGCTCAAAATCCCAAGAAGGAAATAAAGTTGTAGAAATAGATCAGAAAAAAAAAAAAAATTGTATTAGTTCTTGGCAATGAATAAGAAGAATATTATTAATATCAAGAAGGATATAAATCCCAAACTTTTAGATTAGGCATCCTCTCAAACTATATTATTATCCACTCTATATTATGATAAAGGGAAATTGAAATTGGCTTTATTAGAACCTAAGACTCAAATTATCAAAACTATTATTAATTATAAAGTTTCCAAATTTTCATTTCATCTAAACGTAATAAATCTAGTAGATAAGATCGATTTCCATAGACAAATTGGGGAAATGATTTACAGAGATGCAATGCAATCTTCTCTTGGTATGAAAAGTTTGCAAAATATGGTTGATAAAATTCAAAAGCAACTCAAGAAAAAAAAGTTAGTTAATAGGACCAAGTAGATGATAATTGAAGAACTTAAGAATTGGGTAATTGAATTGGGAGATAATACAAAAGATGGTAAATATATACAAGTCTTTATTAAAACTAAGGATACTAAAATCCAGTACATTCAAATACTCTTTGTATGCGCCTGACACAACCAACCCTACCACACCCCTGAAACAACAAAATGAGAGAATATGGAGGGGTGAAAACCCTCTCATACCAGAATGCAACACCAAATGAGATGAAAAATTCTCATGCAATTTGGTTGCCTTTAGAACCCCCATCGCACCTACGGGACCAATTTCTGCAAGACGAGACAGATGGAAGCAAAGGAACAAGCATTGATGTTGTGTCATCACGTCCAAAAGCTGCTCGAGTTTGGATACCTGGAAAATGAATCCCACAAGCATTGATAACGCCCAAATATGTCATAAAATCAACTAGAATAGGAGAGAACACATAGTTCATGAGATACCATTCTTTAATCGACAAATTTCTCGGTATTTGGCCCTTGGAAAAGGATCTTGCATGATGGACCAAGACCTGGTGGAATTTGAAAGGATATTACAAGCTCCAGCTAAGATCCAAAAGGGTTCTTCAGAGTAATTTTATACAACCTGGAAGACAAGGACTGAATCTTCAAAAGCGGACCATACTTCTACAACTCACGGGTCTATACTTACACTTTTGGTCAGACCTCTTCTGACCCAAAAAGAAGATTTTTCCTATTCCCTGGTATGGATTCGTCTCTATTCCCTATCTCAAGAGTTATGGTTAGAAGTAATTTTGATGAGTATTGGAAATACCCTCAACAAACATGTCAAGTCCTCAAAATCCACCAAGCAAATAAAATACACATCTTATGAAAGAATATGTGTTTATATGAATATCTCAAAATCTCTACCTGGTTCAGTAACCTTGGAATATCAGGATGAGGAATGGGCCCAAACCACATATTACGAACATATCCCATTTCATTGCCATAAATTCCATGGACATGGACATCTCTTCTGGGATTCCCCTCTCAATGCACCAACCAAAATGGAAGCTAAGGAAAAACCAAAGGACATGTTCACACAGGTTCAAAACTACAAAAGACAAGCATAGAAAAAACCCAACGATAATGGTGGATGAAGGAACTCAAAAACAAACTCTTTTGAAGCCCTCAACTAGATTCTAGAGGCAGAAGAGGTCGAAAACCCCCATCAAGCAACATATTGAGGAAACAATAAAAGAAAAGAAAAACAACATCAACAAGCAAGCCTAGTACACAGTAGCATCCCATATTCCCATGAACCCACGAATCTAGCGAAAATCCTAGAGATGGAAGAAGATATTGTAATGGAAATGGATGAGCAAGATCTAGCTGACATTGACCTAGAGAAGCTAAATGAAGAACTCAACAAGAAGGACCTCAAAACAATACCAGAAGATCAACTCAAGAAAGGTCACAAGGTATTTCTTGACTCCACAATAGGGGCTACCTCTAGAATCAACATCAACACAGGACTAAACCTAGATCCCTGGAAGAACCCCAAGGAAAAGAAAATGCGAGGGTGAAAATCAATGTACCAACTAATAAAAGAGGAAGGGAACTATATGATCAATTTAGGGAAAATACAACGACTCTCAGAGAGATCCTTTTCCCACCCACCCAACTATTAATAATGAAAATCATAACCTGGAACATTAGAGGCCTAAATGGGAGATCCAAATAGAGGATTCTCTGAAAATGCATAAAAGTTGAAGACCCAAACATTCTCTTGCCACAAGAAACAAAGTGTGTGGGGAAAATCATTGAGGACTTACTAAAAAAATGTTGGCGACACTGCAATGTTTTTCACTCAGATTCGAAAGGTGTGGCAGAGGGACTAGCTATACTCTGGAACCCCACTATAGTGATTCTGGACCAAGCCCTCTCCACACCAACCACGTCGATAACTCATTACCTATATATTGTCTTAGACAAAGATGGTTTGATTACCAATTCTTATGGTCCGCAAAACTTCCAGGACAAGGACGTATTCCTCTGAAGTTTGTCTTACCTGGGCTCTCTTACTGAACACAAGCGATGGATAGTTGGAGGATATTTCAACATGATTCTCATGCTTGAGGAAAAAAGAGGACGAAAGAAACTCCTACAACAAGACAACATAAAATTCCAAGAGCTAATAGACCAACTCAACCTTGTCGACATAGAAACATGCAATGGAACCTTCACTTGGACCAAAAAACAATCAGGACATCAACAAATAGCCTACAGGTAGACCACTTCTTAATCTCAAAAACCCTTATGCTCGAAGGACCAATGGTAGAGTCCAACATTCTTCCAAAATCAGGCTCTGATGACTGGCCAATTCAACTCTGGATAGACACAATAGCCACTCCCAAACTCGAACTCTTCAGGTTTGAGAAATTATGGTTAACCCACCCAGACTTCCAGGAGCTAGCTCGCATTTGGTGGACTAATGTGGAGATCCAGTAGGGGATGAAAATGTATTTCTTCCAATAAAGGTTAAAAAAATTCAATCACCAGGTATGCCAATGGAAAAAGATGTATTTGGGAAGATCTTTCAATAGAGAAAAGCTCTTGAACAAAAACTAGAAGACCTTCATGAACGAGTTATTCAAACAGGCTACATGGTCACCCAACAACAAGAGGAGAACACCATCAAAAGGAAACTTTTAGAAAGATACAAGCATGAGGAAATCCTACATAGACTGAAATCTCACGTTCAATGGCTCAAGGAAGGGGAGAAAAAATCCAAATTATTTCACCTCTCCATGATCCATAGACTCTTCATCAACTGCATTACAAAGATGGAAGATGATCAGGGAAACACCATGTTAACCTACAATGAAATAAAAAATGAGATGAAAGACTTGTATAAGGATATTCTCTTAGAACCCTTTATGGATCGCTCTCTAGCAATAGAATGAGTCACTTAAAACATTCCAACCCTTATCTCCCAAGAGCAGAAAGCGACTCTCATGAGACCCATAACGCAAGCAGAGGTGGATCAATCCATTCAGAATATACCCAAAGGAAAAGCTCCAGGCCCATATGGATTCGCCACCGACTTCTTCCACTACTGTTGGAAAATTCCTAGGGAAGAGGTGTGGCAACTGGTTGAGGAATCACGTATCTCGAGTAAATTCCTCCCAGTACTAAACGCCACCTTCCTCACCCTAATTCCCAATGAAGAGAGGGTTACTAATCTGAAGAAATTTTGTCCAATAGTGTTATGCAACATGGTTTACAAAATCATCTCCAAATTCATATCATTGAGACACAAGCCCATTCTCCCCTTCATCATCTCTAAGGATAAATCAGGGTATGTTGAAGGAAGGAAAATCATGGACAACGCCATCTTAGTCCAAAAAATCATTCACTCGCTCAAAATCACTCGCACCCCAGGTATTCTACTAAAACTAGATATCTCAAAGGCTTTTGATAAATTAAGTTGACAGTATATGAAATCCCTTTGAATTGCTTTTGGATTCAACAAATACTGGATCTCCTGGATAATGAATCTCATCTCCTTTTCCTTCTTCTCAATTCTTGTCAATGGAGTAACCTCTCAACCCTTTTCCCCCTCAAGAGGCATAATACAAGGTGACATACTCTCCCCCTCTCTATTTTTCATAATAGCTAAGGGCTTGGGCCGCTACATCAAGGCTTCCATTCAGAATGGATTGCTACAAGGCCTCCATTTACATGGATTACAACCAATAGCCTCACATAGCCAATTTGTAGATGACACAATGCTTCTGGACACCTCCATTGTGCAAGAAGCCAACAAACTAAGATCCATTCTCAATGATTTCAGTGAATCTTACAAAACCATGTTTAATTTGGACAAATATCAACTCTTTTTTTTAAATACTCTAGAGGCCATCCAACATCACATCTCACAACTAATGAACATACCCATCTGCTCCCTACCCTCTCAGTATTTGGGACTTCCTCTTTCTGACTTGACTGCCAGAAACATTTCCTGGGATTCTCTTCTCCTTTCAATATCGAATCGCCTTAGCAATTGGACCTTTCGATCCCTCAATCTCCTAGCTAGGCTCACTCTTCTGAAATTGATTCTACAAGCTATTCCTTCCTACCTCTTTTCATCCCTTTCCACCTCGCAATCAGTCATAAAAAAATAAGGAATCTGCAAAAGAACATCCTTTCGCACCGTCATAATCCTGAAAAAATATGGGCACTTGTCAGCTGAGATAAAGTATGTAATACTTAATCTCTAGGAGCTATGGGTCTTCGAGATCCAGGAAAATTAAACAACACCATGGGAGAAAAGATATGGTGGTGTTGGCTCAAAACTCCGAGTGAGCTTTGGGAAAAAATTTGGAAACACAAATATTCCATGAAAACACCTTAGGTGCATCTTATACGGTTGTAAGAAAAAAATCAGGGCTCCAACATCTGGAACGTTGCCTAGAAAAATCGCCCACTAATAAAAGAACATGATTTTTGGGAAATTTACAATGGACATAGTGCACTATTCTGGACATATTCCTGGAAGCAATTACCACAAATACAAACTAAAGACAACTTAATATCGTATGAGAATCACATCCAAGATCTAACCTCCCTCAAAGTGGCATAACAATGGTTAAACACCTCCAACAATCCTCTTTGGTGCAGTTGGAAAATGACTTCACAAGATCTCCACACTACAACAGAATGTGACTTGCAGCATTGGAAACAAATGAAAAATCAAAGGAGAATTCATATAAGCACAGACCCGAACATTCTTCGATAGGGTCACATCCCACATCAAAATTGTTAAGCCCTAATATTGTCTCATTACCCTTCAATTTAGGAATATTACATTAGTAATGTTATTTTATTTATGTTGGCTTTATTCCATTAGTTGTAATTATACCTCCTAGTCTCCTATATATACCAAGGAGACATTTTCATTTGGAGTCATCTGGTACTTGAACATTTAAGTGGGGTAAAAGGAGGTTTCCCCCTCGAAGAGGCTTATTATTTGAAATTATCTCTTTTTCAAGGCGTTGAGTACATTTTCTGAGGTTTTTCTATGCTATATTGATATTTGGTTCTTAACATATGGTATCAGAGCTCAAGGTCTTGGGGTTTCGTTGCTACATCTGAGATACCTTGGAATTTTTGCTATAACTTTTTTTCTACAACATTTCAGAAGTAAGGTCTTGGAGGATATTTATTAGATGGATCAAGGTACGTTGGGTTAAAATTTCAGCTATTGAGGCCTTATACTTTCGAAGATACAACCTGTACAAGATAGGGTTCTGGAATCATTCTAAACAGAGTCATTGCGGAATTTTCGCTATAAAACATTTTCTGTAATGTTTTAGACCCTGAAATATGGAGGCTATTCACATGAATTAGTAAGGTATCTATGGTAAAAAGTTCATATTCTGCATCATCTTAAATTTGTAGATACACCCTGTGGAAGATAGGGTATCTGACTAGTCCTATTGACTAGACGCAAGAAGGTGTTCTAGATAAAACAATAATGGCTTCTTCCTAGAGTATCCAAATTGAGTGGGACTAGTTTCATTGGATAGAAGATAGTATGTAGTATTTTGGGTATGAGTTTCATAATTTTATATCAATTATTTTGTGTGGGGCACTCTATACAAGTGATATCTCTTGGAAAGGAAAAAAATCAACAAGTTGTTGGGAAGTTACCGTAAATTTCACTTTGCACATCCAATTTTGATCATACCTATGGAATTGCAAAAAAGAAATATCAGAGAACTACATAAAAGAAATTTTCATACCCAGAATGTCCGAAACTTGGGAGATACAACAGAAGAAAGATTGTCTAGTAGAACCACCTCAAAATCAAGGTTTAAAAGTGATACTTGGCCAACATGCCACCCAAAAAGGGAACTTCTACACCAAATAAGCCTCTAGACAATCCTACTTGAACTATTGATGAAGGTGAAGAAATGTGTAGGGACATAAATGATTTACAAAAGAAGATAGTAACAAAAGATGAACTATAAGAGATGGAAGGTAAGTTGGAGGCAAAGATGGATGGTTTAAAAGAGGAGATCATGGAAGTATTGAAAAATTTCGTAACAGAGAAGACACCTGAAAGTGAAAATGCATCCCATGAAATTCATGATGAGGACACAAGGAAGGTGAATCAGGAATAGAGAAACTCCAACTTTGGGTTGAAGACCAACCACGTTCCTAAGATCGATATGAGGAAGTTTGACGACAAGGACCCAATCACATGGATACTTCAGATGGAGCAATTCGTTTATCTACATAATGTGCCATATACTCAAAAGGTACGAATTGCTTCTTTATATTTAGAACCTAATCAATTTGTATGGTATCGATGGATTTTTTCTCGCAAATCACTCGTCACTTGGACAATTTTCATGGAATACATGATAGAACACTATGAGGGTACAAGGATAAATACCTTCTTTAGCCAATTGATAAATATCAAGAAAACGGGTTCAGTTACTGAGCACATTGAGAACTTCCAAAGATTGAATATAAAGGTAATGGATATTCCAGATGAGCACTTGATTGATGTATTCATAGGAACTTTAAAGGATAACATTCAACATGAGGTTCGCCTTTCTGAACCCAAATCATTGGAGAATGCATTTAAGGTGGCAAGAAATGTTGAAAGTAAAAATATGGCTATGGCTACTAGAAGGACCAATCCTAACATATATAGAGAGAACAATCCTCCTTCTTCTAAAACACCTCAACCTACAAGGTTGACACCTCAACAATTGGAGGAAATAAAAG
>SNQJ01S0039622.1:52488-65773 GCA_010110895.2 Picea sitchensis | reverse complement strand
AGCTAAACTATACATATGATCAAGGAATTATGTAATAAAGTAGATCTCACTTTATGGGAAATAAATATATCACTGTATCATATTAATTGAAAGAGAAACTTACAACCTGAGCCTTGATGTCATAGGTCTCCTTTCGATGGCTTCTAGCTCTGACGCACACACTTGCTCATGCATGAAGAAAATCAACCACTTGTGATGACCTTGATGTTGTCTCTTGCTGATGTAGCATCAGTCCTCCATGCAGTTTTGCACTAATTATATAATCAATCTCTAGCTAACTTGTTTCTTTCTCAACTTAACCCTTTCCATGAGCAATCTCCTCAATATATAGGAGAAGATAGATTAGTTACTTGGATAGGGAATGATCCCAAGATATCTGGAATGCCAGTACTTGAATAACCACTCGAAAGCCAACTCACTCTTCTAGAAGATTCCCTTCTAGAAGGTTCGAGATTCTTATCTTTTCCCCTTTAAGAACATGTTCTCACCCAAACAATGAGTACAGTGCGAGAAGTTCACACTCCATCTTAAAGCCGCCTGCGGGAATCAGGCATTCTCGTAGGTGGATATATGAGTAGCCTGCGAACATCCTTCAAAGTGTGAATTCTGGAAGAAGACAACTGTAACTTTTCTCAGGAAAGTGTTCTTGGTAAAGAGCTTGATTTTCCATCATAATAACATCATCATGACATCATCACAATGACCGAATTTGTGGATAACAATGGTGCCTCTAAGGGAAATCCAGGAAACTCAGGATATGTTGCAGTCATATAGGAAAACACATGCCAAATTCAATTTCTCGTGGTAGAAAATATGGGGTATGAAACCAATAATTCAATAGAAATATGGGGTCTTATCAAAGAAATCCAAATGTAAATTGACCACAATCTCACTCGCTTCATCATAGAAGGATATTACAGAGTAATCATTGAAATAGATACCAAAGTCATAAATGGAAAAGACCCGAAAAAAACCACCCCTAGTTGGGATCTCCTAGGCCCCCTCAATTATCTAAAATATCTTCTTAAGCCTTCTCTCATTCTCACCACCTCACACATAAGGTGAATTTCAAAAAAGGTGGCACACAGATTATCCAATGCAGGTGTTGACTCTACTCAGAAGGCCACTTTCATTGACACAAGGTAGTCCCTGAGATTGCAACTATGGATCCAATGCATGGATTTGGCCCTCCAATATTTACCTCCCACAGATGAGGTGACAACTGGACAGAGACAGAGGAAAGATAGCACAGGGCAACAATGGGAGTTAATAACCCCTCTCTCCATCCCTCCAACCATTTTTGCAGAATGACCTGCACTCAGCGGAGAGTAAAGGTTGTATGTCTGGAAAACCTTGCAGGTTTAATGCCCCCCCTCATAATCTAGACTAGGCATACTGTGTTAGGCACCAAGCCTAGGGAAGCCATCACCTCATCTTTCATGGATAGCCTATCTATCAATTTGAGTTGCACTAAGAAGGAAAACGCCTTGGTGAATTCTTTCATTTTCCCTTTGCAATTGCTCTTGTTCCTTGGCTCTTTTGGGTGAATTCTCTCATTTTCCCTCTACAATTTCTCTTTTTCCTTGGCTCTCTTGAGATTTATTGGGCTCTCCCCACCAGTCCCTCCACTCTTTCCCCTCATCTCTCTCAGGTGAATTCTCTCATTTTCCCCTTACAATTTCTCTTTCTTCTCAACTCTATCGGGCTCTCTCGAGCTCTCCCCACCAGTCCCTCCACCCTTTTCCTTCACTCCATCACAGACCAAACTCCATAATCCCTCCACCATGCCAAGAGAAAGGGGGAATTCCAGGAGAGGATCATTGTATTACAACACCCTCTCCAAACGTAGTAGGATCACACCCTCCCATTTAGATCTCATCACAATTTGCACCTCTGCCCCAACCATAATATATAGGGGTTGCCTGAGCTTCCCTTGTCACCCCCTAAAATTCCTTCTTTGATCCATGGAAGCCAGTCAATCGAAGAGGAGATGCCACCTCCGAAAGAGAGCACTCTTAAGATTAATTATCCTCTTCCCCCCAAAAAAAAAATCCACCTACATGATCTGGTGTTTGGCACAGGTAGTTTCCTGGTGGAGGAAACAATTCCCCCAATCTGATAGTTGGATGATCATATGAAGAGTGCTAATGAGGAAAAGGAGGCGAAGACACCTATTCTCTCCCTAAATCAACTCTCGGATGAGAACCTCCAAATCATCTTCAAAATTCGGCAAAAGAAAAATGACCAACTACACATTCAGCACATCCTCGACTAGAGAATGGATATTTTGTTTGATGCATTAGTGGAAGCTCCAACATAGAATCGTTGCCCAACATGCGGCCAGAAGTTTTTCCCAACCTACAACATCCATGATATCCTGAGCTCGCCCAAGGAATAACACCTCCAGGTTTTTTGTTTTCTCTCCTTCTGGTTTTGTCACCTCTCCAAAGATGGGAAGAATCTATGCCTCTCGTCGCAAGCTAGATGGTCATGGAGACCAGTTTCTAATCATTTTGTTCATATTGTTTTTCTTATGTGGTGACATGTCAAATTCTAATTTTTTAATGGAATCCACCTATTGTGGTTTCCCTTTTGTAGCAGAACAGGTGGCTAACAGATGGTATTGTACAAACATTAGCATAAATTAATATAAGTATCTTACTTTATTTACAAAAAAAAAAGGATACTAAAATTCATACATTAAATAAGAATCTTAATATACCAAATATTGATCATGTTAAAAAACCTGAATTATAGGCAACATGGAGGGAAAATGGTCGACTTTTAGGACAAATGGTTGAAATGAAATAACATATTGAATTGTATGAGAAATAGATTGATGTTTTGAAGAATGGGAGTTCTTCTCTTCAACCTTTACCAGCTATAGACCCATATGTGGAGTTAGCCAAAACTCTGTCATATATGAATTTAAAAGAGGTTGACGTTGAAAAATTGAGAAAATTAATTTATATGCAGAATGATGAGTTTAAAATTGTAAGAGAGAAATTAAATGATAGAGACAAGCTTATTTCCCAATATCAAAAGGTTAAAGCTAAATTGCAATAATACATAGAATAATTACAAGGTAAGCTGGTTGGAAAACCTTATTTGATTGACGAAAATAATCTTATTTGGGATCATATTATAAAAAATTTCAAATATGTGGGATTCCTTTAAATTAATTGGAGAAGATTAAGATTTGGGAAATGAAGCAAATAAATCCATACAATAGGCTTTCGAAGAATTGAGTAATAAACCATAATCAACAAACAAAATAATAAAGTTTCTTAATTCCAAATCTAGGGATGAGTTAAGAAATCACGTGGTAAAGGATCACACTTCAATGGTAATGGAAATAGAGAAAAAATTTACAAAGAAGAATTTCATTCAACAAGCTCAAAATAAATGCATTGTAGTCAAAAGGAATATTGAGTTTTTTACACATAAGTTTGATAATTTGGTACAAATGAATTACCAATATGTTGGGGTAAGAAAGGAAATATTTTTTCATTTGAATTTGAGAAGAAAGAATTGTTTAAAGAAATAATTTTTTTTGATAAATTCCAGGATACGACTAGAGCAATAATGGGTTAAACCATAGCATATAGTTTAATTGATGATTTCTATCTATTATGGAAAATCAAATTTTTAGTTTAAAATATTCCCACTTATAACAAATACAAAAAATAAGATATTTATGATAGGAAAATGACGTTGTACAAATATCCTTCAAATAAGGATTGGAAGGTTATTATTCAGTTGGTGCATGGATGAATCAACAAAACAATTACAGGGAAGCGAGAAAACACAAAGATCAACATCCAGAGTCAATTGTATCATTTTCTATAGTTGTAAATTCAAAATTATTTTTTTTATTTTGAGAACTAGAAAATATCAGGAAATATTCCTAGAATATATTGTTTTATGTTCAAAAATGGAGAAATATATTCACTTGTACTTTTTTCCCAAAATTTTCATTTATCCTATGCGATGATATCCTATGATGATATCCTATTTCTTAATATGCAATGATAGAACCCATTGTGACCATTGAGATGGATATTTAGAAGAAACACAATTAGCCTAGTTAAAGTAAAGTATTATTTATGACATTTGAACAACAATTTTTCCTTGACATGGTGAGGTTCACGACATGTATTCAACTAATGTTATATAATATAAATATAATATCCCATTTACTAGTGATCTCTAGAATATCAATTGTATTTGTTACTTTATTGGTGACTACTAATGATTGTTATAGACAATTGGACTGGGATTATGAAAAGGTCCATATGATTGTTGTAATTCCATTTACTTCAAAGGTATGCTAAGTTTGCCCATTATTTATTTAGTCTTATTTGACCATTGTAAAGGAAGTGCAATTCATTTTCTACTTTGCATATTTTGTAACCCTTTCAATCAAGTATTTCTTATCAACCTCCAAATCCTTCAACAATGGGAATCCTCAGTTTAATAGATAGATGAGATCTATGCATTACCAAATTTGAAGATGAATCTTATATTTGATATTGAGGTAGACAAGTCTCTTGGTATTTAAAAATATTATGGTTAAGATTTCGCTGATATTTTCTAGTTTTATTTTACTTCACATAGAGGCCAAGCTTATGCAGTTTATTTTTCTAATTTTATTTTACTTTACATAGAAGCCAAGTTTATACAGTTTATTTTTCAATTATTATTTAAAAATATAAGTTTAGATACAAAATATGTGAATCATAGTCAACTTCTCAATGGTCATTGGTCATGCTATAGAGGTTGAAGGAAATCTTGATTTTTCCAATAAATATATAGGAACGTTTCAACAACAAGTTGTAACTAAACATGCCTCTATAAAGATAGTTCCAATTATCTAGGTGGAACTACAACCTGAAGTGTATACTTCTTATTACAGTACTCCTCATCCACCTATATTAAATTGCATTTGTTGAATATTTATTTTTATCTTTTTTCATTTTTATTTCTTTTAATTATATATTCATCAACATTAGAGATGGTAAATTGGTATTTTTACTTTACTGTGCCATGCATGTTTCATCAAGTATAATAAGAAGGGAAGAAAAAGTTACCACATTGGTCATGCCTGACTGTGTTCCAATTGGTATGGGATTGCCACATGCTACTCCAACTCAACATCAATTTTCTACTAGTCATATTAGGACCAACAATAAATACTCTTTTGTATATATAATTATTTTGAGTCCACATTGGTTTTACAAATTTCGAGGACATTCCTTAACATTGGTTCGTATGTTGTTGTTAATCCAAATATCATTTCTCTTGGAAAACAATTACCATTCCAAATGTATGAAAACAAACCTCTATTAATGAGTCATTACATGATGTCTAATTTCTTGTTATAGAGTAAAACATCATTCACATATTTGTCATCCTAAAAATATTTCTGATATCAAGAGTTGTTTCTCCATAAACGTGATTGTGGTTTTGAAATACAATAGGAAAACATAAAGAAAAAAAGGACGTATTTTCTTTTATTTGTATATCACCTTTCGAAATAGGAGAATATAGATGCCCTCCTAGAGACGTGTAGTGGAAACCTAGACCTCTTTTATGTTTTCTTGCCCATGTTTCATTTTATCATGATGAAAATAACATATCCTTCCTCAATCTGGGAGTAATATGATTAATTGTAGTGGGCTTAAAAAAATCAAGGATTAACCTTTCAACTACGATGTTGTGCATGGGAATAATATTCCACTGGTGGGTTTCTATTCCATCAAATGTTTCTAGGACTTGCACTTGGCCCAATCAATTTAACTATCCCACTTTCATAGGGGAAACTACCACTTTCATAGGGGAAACTACCCATGAGGGAAAAAACATGGATTTGGGAATTTGAAACTTAGTGGGGGGATTATAACCATCCCCTCCTAACCATAAAACAATTAACACAATAAAAAACTTGGAAAATTTGTTAAGATTCATTTAAAAATATGAACTTCAAATTTTCATATAATTATCATTATCACTGAAATTGCAGTAAGTTACAGAGATTAGAAAAAATGAAAATTGTTGAAAAAATATTGATGTTAACTCTAGGGAAGACCAACCATATCAATCCATTTTGGATAGGAATTTATGATACATATAATGATAAAAATACCATGGTAGTACACCATTTTAAATGTCATCTTGGAAAACATAGGTTTTTTGTTTTAGGAATTGTTGGACACTTTTTTTGTAAATGAGGTTGTTGAGTATATAGTTAGTTTTATCCTTAATTTTTTTGGTTCAAAATAACATATAATCCATAATATTCTAATAATTTATTAATTTCTATCTTTTGTAGAAACCCTATCTCTCCCTACACGACTAGTACAAAGGAAAGAGTACACATGATGATGATTAACAATGATTATGAGTGAGAGAAATGACTCTCTCCTTCCTCTATATATATCATAGGTAAATGAGTCAAACAATAAAAAGGATTCTCTCCTTCAAAGTTATGTTAAGTTTGTCCATTACTTATTTACTCTTATTTGACAATTTTAAAGGAACTATAATTCATTTTCTACTTTCCAGATTTTGGAACCCTATCAATCAAGTCTTTCTTATCAATTTCCCAATCCTTAGACAATGGGCACACTCAATTTACTAGCTAAGATATATGCATTTACAAATTTGAATACGAATCTTATATTTGATTTTGAGGTACACAAGTCCCTAAGTATTTAAAAAACAATTGGATAAGGTTTGACTGAGATTTTCTAGTTTTCGTTTACTTCACAAAGTGGCCAAGATTATGCAATTTATTTTTCAGGTATTATTTAAAAATATGGGCATAGATAAAACAAATATGTGAAGCCTACTCAACTTCTTAAATTTTTTGCTACATAGGTTGAAGGAAATCTTGATTTTTCCAATAAACACATAGGATCTATTCAATAACAAGTTGTAACTAAACATACCACTAGAATGATAGTTCCAATTAGCTAGGTGGAACTGCAACATGAAGTTTCCACTTCTCATTCTATTACTCCTCATCCACCTATATTAAATAGGGTTGTTGAATATTGAATTTTATATTTTTTCATTTTTCCTAGTTTTAGTTATACATTCATAAACCTTAGATATGGTCAATTGGTTGTTTTAGTTTACTGGTTCCCTACATCTTTCATCAAGTATAGTAAGATTTGAAGAAAAAATTAGCATTTTTTCCATGCCTGAGCATGTACCAATTGGTATGGGATTGCAACATGTTACTCCAACTCAATATCAATTTTCTATTAGTCAGGTTGGGTCCAAAAATCAATACTCTTTTGTAGATAGAGTTATTTTGAATCTATACCAAGTTGGCCTCTATATTTTTCTTTTGAAATGATGAAACTCTTTCTGTTGGTTTTGTAGATTTCCATGTCATTCCCTAACATCGGTTCCTATGTTTTTCTTAATCCAAATCTTACTTATCTTAGCCAAAAATTACCATTCCAAAGGTATGAAAACAAACCTCTATTAGTGAGTCATTTCATGATCTCTCATTTCTTGTTACAAAGTTAAACATAAAATTAGTATTGTTGACACATTTGTCATCCAAGAACTCGTTTTGAGAATGGTAACCTATATCAAGAGTTTTTTTTTCCATAATCATGATTGTGGTTTTGGAAATTAGTATGAAAACATAGAGACAAAGGGGGTATTTCGTTTTTTTTTTTTCTTTTTTTTTGGTAGCACCTTCTACAACATGATCATTTAGATGACCTCCTAGAGATAAACCTAGACCTTTTCTTATTTTTTTTACAAATGATTCATTTTATCATGATGCAAAAAAAAAATCCTTACCCAAGTCGAGAGTAATATGGTTAAGTGTAGTGATATTACAACACTCAAGGAAGAACCTTTCAAATATGATGTCATGGATGGGGCTAATATTCCACAGATTTTGGGGTATCTATTCCATCAAAGTTGTCAAGGACTTGCATTTGGCAAAATCAATTGAATTAACCCAATTGCATAGGTGAGACGACCCATGATTTGAAAAACATGTCTTTAGGAATTTGAAACTTGGTGGGGGGATTATAACCATCCTTGCTTAACCATCAAACCAAGAACCTAATAAAAAAACTTGGAAAATTTGCAAAGAGTCATTTAAAAATATGATATTCGATTTTTCATATAATTATCATTATCACTAAAATTGCAATAAGTTACAGAGATAAAAATGAAAATTGTTGACAACATATTGATGTCAACTCTAGGGAATTTGAACCATATAAATCCACTTTGGATAGGAATTTATGAGACCATATAATGATACAAATACTATGGTAGTATGCCATTTTAAATGTTAGCCTGAAAAAAAGAAGGTTCTTTATTTTAGGAATTGTTCGACAATTTTTTTGTAAATGAGATTATTGAGAATACATTTAGTCTTATATTATTTTTTTGTAAACAAAAAAGTTTGTATTACCTCAAAAAGATGTCATAGTGATACATGCCATTACATATTTCAAAATCTACCACTTGTTATGCCACATGCATGGAAACTAGAATATGTGTTTGACAAAACTTATGGAAAAGCCAGTATATCAGAACTAGAGTCCTGCTAAAACATAATTCAACTGTAAATGTATCCTATCTAGAACTAAAAACATGACAATAAAAAATCTAAACGTTTGGCGAATCCAAGTGACCATCATGGTGGAAAGTGAAGGAGAACACTTGGCATGAAGTTGGGAAGTGACTCTTTGCAGGATTTTTTGACAAGGATTCAAACAACATATCCAGACAATGACTGAGGGTGTAGTAGATTTGAATCTAGTTTGTCATCTCCCAACGCATCTAGAAAATCAATTGCAAATGGTCCTTAAAAAATCTATGTGGATTGGGCATATCTTTCTCGGAGCTTGGATCCTGGCCCTCCAAGGTTGAATGAAATGGATATTCCTCAAACATATCCAACCGATTCTCCTCCTCAACCAGACTATAATCCCATTTTGTCCTAGTGGCCACATTGAGTGGCCCACTGATGTTTTGAGTTGTCCCTTTAATGGATTCGTCCCACCATTGTGGAGGGATTTATTCCTCTATCACACAACCACCCATAGAGGTATCAGAATGGACTAAGGGGAAGGCGTTTCCAATTGGTTCAATCATCCCATTAATGTCCTCCATCCAATTTGGAGGAATTTCCTCCTCTACTGGAAAACTGCCAAAATTTATCACAGGGTCAAGAATTTGAGGCATTGGCTCGAGATTTCCAAGGGGAAGCTGAGCATCCTCGATCCAATTTTGGTTAGAGTGGAGAGGGATGACATGATTATTGAATGGGTTAGGAGTCAAAGAGGGGGCCAAGGGAATGCCTACATGTCGGTGTCAGGCTACAAAGTTGTAGTAGGTGGGCTTGTGTTTGGGATTTCCCCTTTCGTGTGGCATGGAGAAGACACAACAGAGAAAAAAAATGAGAAAAAATCTATAAGTAGGCAGTGAAGGGGAGGTAAAATTGATAGAGGCTAGTGCTCGGTTACAAAGGAAAGAGATTTTAGGCAGGAGATGAATATCCAAATGCCAATGCAAGATCAAATAACCACATCAAGTGCTTAACTTCAATAAATCTAGTGAGATGATAGTGAGAGGTGCCATGAAGAATGAGGTGACTTTTTCCTTCTTCCCCGTACCTAATCCAAAGAGCCATAACTAGTGCATAATGTGCGCCATTAATTTTTCCTGGTTATCCCAATGCATGATCTCCCTCACGGCTTGAATGTTATGCATGGTGAAATGACAGAGGGGGAGGTTGGGAGTGAGGGGATTTAACTGCACTCGTCGCATGAGTGTCAGGTAGCATAGGGTTGGTAGGTGTCACCCCATCCAGGGGTATAAAATTAGTCTTATCATTATTATTTTTGGTTAAAATTAACATACAATCCATAATGTTCTAAAAATTTATTAATCTCCATATTTTGTAGAAAATGTTATCAAGTTTGATACTCCAAGAGGGTATCTTTCAATAAGTCTCACTTTGGATCCATATTATTTCTTAGGTCTATAGTACACAACTTTTCCTACAAGGATATGACAAAAATGATGGAGAAAGAGAATCCACCTATTGAAATTCCCCAACCTATGGTTACCATCATGCGGAAGTCTCAAGGAAGGATGTTTAACTCATGAGAAGTTGATGAAATATTTGGAAAAGTCATTGATGTAGATGATTTCCATATACTTGTCCCAAAGCTTGATGTTGCAATTGAGAGTATAATGGAAACATTTTTGTCATGGAATGGATGATCACCAATCATCATGTATTAGTCGATATTCAAATGGAAAATCAAATGTATTGTGATAGTACTTGGCATTTAATATTATATATATATATATATATATATATATATATATATATATATATATATATATATATAATTTATGTGGTTCGAATACATATATTTATGTACTTGATCTTATTTATAATATTGTTAATTAATGTTGCAACTTTACATGATGTTTATATAAATTTATTTTTTTCCACTGATTCAATTGCATATATGAAATATTTATTTATTGTTTAAGTATATAATTTTATATGTAATGTTTTCATTGATATTAGATCAACATCAACATTTTGTGACATTTTTCAAAATTATTCACATAATATTAATTTATATTGAATAATAATGAATAAATAAAATAAAATGAATATAAAACTACTAAATTAGGAAAAAATATAACCAAAGATACTACTATTATTGTAGTCACATTATAAGGGAATAGGATTATACTATTTACATAGTGATTTATAAAGCAACTAAACATGATAAAAAATAATGACTAAATAAAATAATAAATAAGCTACAAGATGACAACAATTTATGACTAATTAAAATATTAAATGTACTTCAAAATGGTGAAAATTAATGACCAAATAAACAGGTAAATGTACTACAAAATGGTAACAATAAATTACCAAACAAACACATAAATTTACTACAAAATGGTGACAATCGATAACCAAATAAGAGAGTAAATTGTTGATTTTTTTACATCGGGCATACCTTCTCCCAGATTGGTCATGATTATTTGACCAAGGGAGACTGATACATTCAGAAATAGGACCATGCTAATTTGGAGACCTATGAATGGCCTAGGATGTTGATGTTTCTCTAGTTAGAAACATCGGGAAGACATTCTTCCAAATTGGTCATGTTGATTTGACCAAGGGAGAATGATACATTCACTCACGGGGCCATGTTGATTTGGCTAGTGCTAAATGGCCTAGGTGTTGGATTACTGAGAGGGGGGGGGTGAATCAATAATAGAGAAATCTATTACTTTTTAACCATATAATGAAAGTGTTATATCAATATAGCATTATCATCCAATATTTCCAAATTAAATAAACAATGAACAAATGAACAATCATACACATACACAGTACACCAGTGTTTTTACATGGAAACTCAAAGCAGGAGAAAACCACGAAATCATTTTCTTATATGCATTGAAGAATTACATTCATCGGAAGCACCAACTTCCTTTGTTTTCCAGTTGCAACTATAAGGAGGCTCCAACCCCCTAGTTTCTCAGGATACAACCTGAGGGAAGTTCCAACTCCCCAATTCTCTGGCTACAAGCATAAGGAGGCTACAACCCCCTATGTTCTCCGGCTACAACCAGAAGGTGGCTACAAACACCTGTCCTTTCCCCATCCAACCACCTTGACATATAAGTAGAATTATGGAACCATTGTCACACTATCACTGTGAGATATATTTCCATAAACGTGTACCAATAAATCTGCACCAAACAACCTATACCAATAAATCTGCACCAAACAACCTGTACCAATAACCTGAACCATGTATCAACCTGTACCTCAACCTATAATCAACCTGTACCATAAAAAGTGCATCATACATGCACCAACCTATACCTCAACCTTCATACCTTCCTTAACTTTAACAACAAGAGGCTATCATTTTCATTAAACTTTACTTTAGTCTCACGTGACTAGTTTTGGATTAGTCAAAAACCCTAACTTGAAATAATCATAACTATGTACCTGTAATGAATAAAGATATGAAAATAGTAAAAAATGTTCTTCAGTTTGTTTTATGCAATTCCTATAGGTGTCACTACTTGGAACCTATCAGAAAAGGAGTTATAGAAAAAATGGCATACCTTGTTGAATTCTGGCTTATTCTAGAGAGAGAACTTGTAGAGTGTGCCCCACACAAAATATTTGTTGTATGGATATGGAAATTTTACATAGAATAACATAGACCGTACTCCAACCAAAACATTTGGTCTTACTGAATTTGGATCTGTTATGAATAATTTATGACATTTTTACTCGAAACACCTATTTTAGACTAGTTTCAGGACTAGCCACAAACCCTATTTTCCACGAAGTGTAACTCCAAAAGTACAACGAACCACAAGCTTAAATTCATACCAAATATACTTGGATATGTTTCCTCAATGGCCTTCCAATTTCATGGTCTGAATCATTCTATAAAAAAAATTATTGCGAAAATGGTGAGATGACCTGTAAATAGCATACCTTAGAAAGCATCATCAAAATAATTTATCCTCCCTTGAATTTCGGCCTTATTTACTTCACCTTCCCTATGAAATTCGGCTTAGATATCCTTTGGTTACCTCAGTCACCTGTAGATATTAAATATGCTCAAGTGTGATTAAAATGAGAGAGCCTTACCTCTTATTTATACTCTCCAAGTAGCTTCCTTAGAAGCATCTTCTAGGCCACTTTGTCCACATAGCCACTTTGTCCACATAGTCACCTATGTCCAAATTTTCCCAATTTGCTACTTGTCCATGTATCCAATAGTCACTTGACCACTTAACTCATTTTCCTCATTTTAGGGTTAACCTTCTTATAACCACTTTCCATAATTAGAAACTTATCCATTTACTTTATTATTTAAATATTCCTCCTTGACTTTGTCACATCACTTTATTATTTAAATAATCCTATTTGATTTTGTCACTTCACTTTATTATTTAATAATCCTCTTTGACTTTGTCATTTCACTTTATTATTTAAATAATCCTCTTTGACTTTTTCACTTCACTTTATTATTTAAATAATTTCTTGTTTGCAAGCACTTTGACTTCTTTGACCTTTTGGGGTTTCAAGGCAATCATATGCAAGATACCAGATATATAAAAGATGCAGAACAGAAACGAAATGCTAGAAATGACAGAATAACAGTAAAATATCCAGCATAATCTTCACAATACACAGAAATGATATACGAAATAGCAACAGAAATAACACTTTGAATCA